>JAPEVG010000260.1:0-51221 GCA_029747595.1 Trametes cubensis | reverse complement strand
CTATGTAGACTACCAGAAAGCCAACTGGTCTAAGCTTCTTAGTACAGCAGAGTTCGCATATAATAATGCAGCTCATGAAGGAACCAAGGAGAGTCCTTTCTTCTTGGAATATGGTCGACACCCACGGGCAGGCCCAACACTCCGAAAGGAGCCAACCTTGACTGATCTCAGTGATATTGCATGGAGAAGACAACAAGCCCAGGATCAGGCAAAGGCAGCGCTAGCATTAGCAGCCGAGCGAATGAAGTGGTACTACGACCAGGGAGTCCAAAAAGTTCCTTTCAAGGTTGGAGACAAGGTTCTCCTTGACCTTCGAGACTACCAAACCACAGGTCGCAAACTCAATGCTCGGTATGCAGGACCCTTCAAGATAGTTGAAAAACTGTCTCCAGTTACTTTCAAGCTGGAATGGCCTGCCAGAATGACTCGGATTCATCCAGTCTTCCATGCTAGCAAACTGATGCTATATCATGATCCGCAGATTCCAGGCCAGAAAGTGGCCCCACCAGAGTCTGTTATAATTGACGGACACGAAGAGTTCGAAGTTGAGGCCATCCTTGACTCCCGACGTTATCGCCGCCAGCTCCAATACCTAGTTCGGTGGAAAGGCTATGGACCAGAAGATGACTCGTGGGAGCCAGTTCAGAATCTGGCCAATTCGCAAGAGTTACTCAAGGAGTTCCATAAGGCGCACCCTTACGCAGTCCGTAGCCTATCGGAGTCTTAACCTCTGCTTCTCATCGGAGCTCGAACTAGAGGAGAGGGTACTGTCACAAATTGGGACATTTCCCGGACCTTTCTGGTGCTTATCTACAGGGGATAACCATTATTTCGACATATTTAGTGCCTATTTGACACTTATTTAATGGACAAATCCCCTTATCACTCAGATATCAATAGTTATCATTGTTTTCTTCGCTCTTTTCCCTATTTGGGGGTTATCTCATAAGTTCTAGACAGTTCTATGGCTGGAACTGTTACGAATGTACGATAGGTTTCTTACGAACTGGTACGGTACCTGCTTCAAGCTCTGTACGATACGGATGTGGCAGACTCTGAGATTGTAGCTATGGTTCTGAAAGACAGGAATGGTCTCGTATTAGCTAGGACACTCTAGGACTTTCTATGCACAGATACTTCTACGGTGCACAGTCGCTTCCGCGCAGTGCACAGGCGCTTCTGCACAGTGCACAGCGGCACTGCCACAGTGTTACTAGGTTCAACTAGCGCTGACTACTACGTACCAGAAAGTCCTTGTATACGCTAGAACATTCCGTCTACAGGCTGGTGTACATGTATATAAGAGGCGACGCCATAGAGCGACCCTCAGCNTTTCAGTCTCTTTGCGAATTACGACTTGGTTTACTCGTTACCTCGCTTTCACTGCAAATACTACTACGCGCTTATCTTCGACAAGCTAGGGCTAGTAGCTGAATAGATACAAGCTCTCTATTCATTGACGTCTTAAGGCTTGATAGTTTAAGAGTCACGCTCGAAAGCGTAACACACATCCTCATACAGATCTTTACCAGGTGAGGATAAGCCTTTAATATGTGCAACAGTGCTGGTTGCAGTGATGCCGTAATGAAGCTGCTTCGGGTGACATTGTATCCACTAGAGTGCACCTCAAGTAAGAGAAATCTGACAATACTAGAGGATGTAGGCAATATGACATCAGCAAGACTTCCATCACAATAATAACCTACAGAGAGGATATCAAGTTCTGGCAAAGCCTGAATGCACTTTGCAACACCATCTGAGATTATATGAATTAGCAGTATTAGTAGCTAGATTCTGCCTTAACACCTACCAGATATTGGTGATTGGGCTTGGAAGGATAGCTCTATCTCTGTGACAGAGGAACCAAATAGACCCATGGGTGGAAACTCTGGAATCTGAGCAGCATTGCCATCCCTACTAAGAATCAGCATAGCACCATGTTGAATGATGTGATACAGCCTACAATGTTAACCTCTTGAGGCACTTACAACAAACACCCTTCTGAATCAACTTGCTCCATTTTGCAACCTCCCAGGCATTCATAGAAGAGTTAGCATATGTACACAATGATAGAATCTGCAATCTAGGTAAGGCACATAAAAGACTACACAAAGAACTGAGAGATGAGTGTTTGGCATTCCATTGAAGATACAAAGAAATAATTCCAATGTGCAAGCTTAGCAGTGGTTTCACCACCCTATCCATGTAGAATGCAGGATATTGTGAATTATCAAAACCAAGGGTCTCACAATTCACAAGCAGTTGCTGTGAAAGCAATAGGCCCATGGGAATATAAAGATCATCATTCAGATAAAGCTCCCTAACCCACGCCGCCCTGGCAGGAAACTTCACAAGGCAGTCTATGAACATGGTCGCAGACCTTGCATCAAGGTATACAACGGAATACAGGGTGTAGAGGCTTCGCGGGGTCCATGCCTTGCAAGTGAGAGCACATGCGAGCAAGAAGCAAGGCGGATCTGAGTATGGGTTCCAATCGACCGCCATACAGTCGATGATCAACTCGCAAACATCGATGGGGAGTTTCGAGTTCTCCATGCCATGCGTGGTAGGCAACTTATCGGACGATGGCAAAATGACGTTCCGGGAAACGGGAGGACTCAGCTGAGATGCGTGACGGACGCGCATCAAGGACGAAACCAATGCGGGGGAATGCGACGGTAGCTGGCGCACCCCGGTCGGCGGTAGCGATGGCGGAGAGGATGGCATACTCGGAAGCAGACGACAGTAGCAAGAGGAGGAAGGCAAGAGGAACAGGGGCCGCCAGAACGTGCAGGCCCGGGTATATATACGAGAACGCCCTTGACATCGCTTCGAATCGTGTGATGGGAATAACTACCAGGGAACTCGAAAGCGCGCAAGATTGCCTCAAGGTCACCAAGGCCGAGAGCTGCGAGCTGCTGCGAGCACGACGTAGCATTGTAGCTCCGAACTTGCAGTGAATCAGAAGTGGGGTGTTCGAAGTGCTGCGACAGTATTGCTGATAGCCACGCTCGCCTGAACGCTGATGTATGGGCCAGCAGATGCTTTAGCATCAGTACCCAAAGCTGAGCGGAAGAAACTTGCCTTAGTTCGCTAACCCCATGGTCCGTGTTTGGCTGTGATGAGCGGTCCAGAGGCTCGCCGCTCCTCGCCGCAACTGACAGTCACCACCATCCGGAATGTGGCCGAACGTTGTGTTCACGAAGGACCCAGAGGCGCGGGTGACATCCGGTCAGTATCCCGTCGACGAGGTCAGCTCCGATGGACGCCGACCATCAGAGTAGTTTGGCGGATACTCACTCGAGACTCTGGTCGGCATTTGGCCAGTATAGCCATGCAGATCCAGTGAGAGCTAGATCCGGACGAATTACTCGAGCAGTCGGGGGCCGAGGATAAACGTTGACTAGTGGACCGGGGTCGTCACACAGCAAGAGAACACCAGGGAAGCTGCCGACGGGGTATACATCCCCAGCAAGGATGCCGATTCGAGGGCGTCAGGACGAATCAGCGAGCTCACGCACGATAGAACCTCTAGTCCGTCAACGATGACTGGCACTAGCATGGATGGTTTTCACTGTTCAAATCGTCTCGTAGGGTTCCGCTGAGTTGTCTTGGATAAGTATGGCGCTCCGTGCATGGAGAGCGCGGGCTGAAAGTCTTCCATAGCTCACAGCCGTGAATGCCTACAGGACTTGTCCGCAGGGGAGGTTTGCTCGAGGGTGGGGAGGTGGTAGTCGCGGTACTTATCGAAAGCTGGTCAAGTTGATCGGTGGTTGAAGCTTGATAGAGCGTCTAACTGGCAATAGTTTGATAGTAAACAATTGCTATCAACCTGTTAAGACGGCAATAACAGTCAACAATAATCATCCATTACCGCACCATTACAATGCTCTAAGTGTGGTAGGCGCCTTGAGCAACTTACTTCCCAACCGTCACGACTCGCCGACGTTCTAGCTATGCATAACTGAGTCTACAACCCTCAATCTACCCGCTCACACGCGTATCACGACCATTCCTGAGCATGAATGCCCACGAATCACAGTCTTCTGTTGTGAATGACCCTCATAACGATGAATTGCCCATGTTTGACAAGCAGAAATACCGTAAGCACTTGAGAGGGTGGTTCAGCTATGCTTTTGCCAGGTGTGTTCATATCTCATGAGTGCTGAGTCAATGATTGACGACGAGCAGTGAAGTTTTTGTGATCGTCTCCTTGACTTTGTTTCTTCCAATATGTCTGGAGCAATTCGCAAGGTAGGCCAATTGCCCCTACCTGAGTCTACAGGTCGACCCGTTTAGTTAATTGCCTTGAATTTTGTGCAGAGACAACGGGTATCTGCTTCCTGACAAGACGCAGCCGTGCAATTCTGCTACGACCTCCCCATCGGCGGATGCTGAAGATGCCCGCTGCGTGGTCAAGCTAGGTTGGCTTTGGATAGACAGCGCAAGCTTCAGGTACGCCGGAAAGGATTCAGGCTCCTCGACATGTTTYTGAGCCSMRCTRTTATAGTCTATAYGTGTATTCGATTTCAGTCGCCCTTCARGCCCTCACCGTCATCTCCATGGGAGGGATTGCAGACCACCGTGAGCCTTTCYTCCAGCAGGGAGCATTCGGCGTCGGCTGACCAGGAATACAAGCCCCACAYCGCAAGAAGCTCCTTCTAGCCTTCGCCGCTCTCGGATCTATATCCGCCATCTTCTTTCTCCTCGTATCATCATCGTCCCCGGTGTGGCCACTGGTTGCACCTCTTGCCATATGCGCCAACGTAGGCTTCGGAGCATCCATCGTTGCTCTGAATGCATACATCCCTWCGCTAGCGCAGGGAGCGCAGGAAGTGGTAACAGCGCGTGCAAACMTCATTAAGTCTATGCGCACTCAGGAGAGTACGATACCGCGTCATTCGATCGACGGTGGTGAAGAGARTGCAGAAGCGGACGCCCCTCTACTTTCGCGCCCCTCAGAGGAACGTGGTCTACATTCGGACGTGTATGCTATGARAGCGGAGCATGACAAGATTCTATCTGCGACCACTTCTCGCATATCTTCTCAGGGGATAGCGCTTGGTTACTCCTCCGGGATAGTGATGCTGCTCCTGGCGCTGATACCTGTGCGCGCCATGAAGGGTTCGACGGATTCCCTACGTCTCGCCGTAGGGCTCAGCGGCATTTGGTGGGCGTTATTCTCTTTGCCTGCAGCTGTGTGGCTCCCTGGTGCCTCTTCAGTCAGACAAGCAGACGACGCCCTTGGTGAGGGTGAGGAAGCGGACATCGTACCGGGCGAGCGTGACTGGAGTATGACGCGCGAAATTGGCCGAGCATGGAAGAGGTTGGGCCAGATGCTCAAGTGGCGAGAGATCAAGCGGCTACGCAATACCTTCGTCTATCTCGCGGCGTGGTTCCTGCTCTCAGATGGCAAGTGATCATCTTCTTGCTTGTGTTACTGGTTGCGTTGTTAGCTCATCCACAGCGACTATACAGGATTCACGACCATCACCTCCACGGCCCTACTTTTTGGAAAGACGACGTTGCACATGCCGCCGTCCTCTCTAATCCTCATCGGCGCGCTCACGCCCAGCGCAGGTATCTTGGGCTCGCTCATCTGGCCCATGGTACAGCGACGCGCGGGCTGGTCAAACCTCCGCGTCCTCGTCGTGCTCGTCGCTATGGCCTCCGCCATTCCTGCGTACGGTTGCCTCGGCTTCCTGCCTGTCTTCCAGAAGGGTAGCGTGAAGTTCGGGGGGNCTGACGACGCCTGCGGAGATGTATGTCCTCGCAGTGTACTTTGTGAGTGGCTTCCTTTGGGAGAATGGTGTGGGTGAGCTGACGCTAGAGCGTGTAGGGTTCGGTGTACGGCGCATTCCAGGGCTACGCACGTGCGTTCTACGCCGAGTTCATTCCGCCGGGCGAAGAAGCGCGGTGGTACGCGCTATTCTCTATCACGGACAAGGTACATTGAGATTCCTTCTAGACACTCTACGAAGAAGATTGCTGATTGCGTTCACAGTCGAGCTCGTTCGTCGGACCGCTCGTGGTAGGTCTGATCGCGGATACCACAGGCAACATTCGATACGCGTTCTTCTTCCTCGTGGCCATGATATGGGCCGCTGTGCCTATCCTCATGAGCGTCGACGTCGAGCGGGGACGGGAGGATGCGCAGCGCTATACTAGCTCAGGACGCGCGACGTAGCACTGTCTATGTTCTTCGGAATCGCATGTAGTCTGTTTCTTGGCGTAAGCTATGGACTGGGCTGGATTGTACTGCCTCCTCATCTTCGTGGATTTTGTACTAATGGTTCCTGTCTATCTTGGATGACTAATGGACATATCACCTCGATGCGTTTCATCCCCAAATACCTCGGGAACTTAGTGGCAAGCAACGATGACGGTGCGAGCAGTGAACGTTTCGGCGTGATCAAGGTTTGTTGTAGGTAAGGGGGTCGAGGTTGACGCACGCGTAGCGAGCACGTATGGGGCAAAAGGCGGTGGGGTCGGCCGCAAGAACGCACTGCGCACATATATTGCTCCAGAGACGTATGAGGGAGTGAGTGGGGGGCCAATGCTCTGCATCTACCAATGTTCAACGTTCAACGTTCAGATGCCTCGAACACTCGAACCATAGATATATGATGGAAACCGAGTTAGACTGAAGTAGAACAATTACGAGTATTAACCCAATGAATGTACAGATCTACCCGTACTCGACCATCTCTCGCTCGTTTCGCGACCCAGGTCGCCCGCTCGGTCCTATGACGCGCGCGGCCCTTTGCCCTCGTCCGCCTGAGCCCTCGTCGGCGTCGGCGGGAACGCGAATGAGCCCCCAATCGGACTCCACCCCTCTTCGCCCCGCTCCTCCGACCGAATGAGGCTCGCGATGCTCGCCGTATGCCTATGGCTCTTCTTCACGGGCGACGCGCGSCCGTTCGACTTGATGAGAGGCGCGGCGGACGACGGCTGGTCYGGGACGACGGGCGAGCGGAACGTRATGTCCATCTCCTCATCCGACTCGCGGTCCGAGAGCTCCTCGAGGTCGTACGCTTCCGCATCGCGCATGATGGCACCGTTCCCTCGGGACCCACGGCCTCGTCCGCGCGGCTCTTCGAGATCGTAAACCTCATACTTGCTGCGGTAGGACGCGGTGTTGAGTCCGCCTGGGGGCGCAGTCGCTGCAGCACCCTTGAGCTCTTCGGGCATGAGCAARTAGAARAANCGCCACGGCCAAGCAGGAACCGCCGACAACGTCCACGAGATAGTGGTGCGTGAGGTACATSGTTGCCCAGTACAGCACCGCCGCATAGCCGAAGACCCATTTGGTCGTGTGTGGGAAGAAGTGCGACATGAACARGGCCTCCATCGTTGCTGATGCTGCGTGGAGCGAGGGGAAGGCGCCGAAGACSAGAGGTGAGTTGGAGAACGCMGTGGTGTACCCGCTGGAGTGGAAGAGCCTGTCGATCCGCGCAAGACCGCCAGGCGAGCCGCGGATGGTATAGTCTGCAGGGGTAAGGCCGTAGATGAGTTCATACCAGGGGGNCAGCACAAGGGNAAGACGAGTTGAATCAGCACGCCCGCCAAGTTCATGTAGCCGAAGGCGCTCGCCCAGTAGTGGAGCGCTTCCTTCGGGCGAAACAGCCATAGGAACGCAGCAACGATGAAAGGGATCACGTAGTGGCCGACGCCGTACGGAACCCATGCGAGGATGTCCAAGATGGGGTGCGTGAAACGCGTCAGGATGTCGGAGACGTTCGCGCCGTACAGAACGGACTCCAGCGTGGGGAGGAGCACGACGGACGGTGTCGGGCGGTATTCCGTTGGGATGAACTTTGACGAGAAGAAGCTGAGGAGATAGAGGAAGATCGGACCGGCAGGGACGAAGAACTGGGACGTGAAGGGTATGAGGAGGGCGATGGCGTAGAGTATGGGTATTAGTAGCTTGAGCGGGAAGCTGGGGACCTGCATGATGGTAATCCAGAACGTGGCAAGGGCAATATGGAATATGTAGATGGAGTCGGAGAACGTCCATTTGTGCTGCTTGAGGCGGTTGAGGGTATCGCTGGGCGAGAGAGACTTGTCTAACCTGCCGACGGCGGCTGCGAACGCTGCTCCGACCCTCCGCAGAGGTTGCATGACTGCCAACCGAATGCTCATTGCTGAATCACCCAGCAGTGGTCTTATTTAGATTTACTGGTGTTGCATTGAGAAATAGTCGCCACTCACTTGAGAAGGACACCACGTCGCGAAGATTACTCGTCCAATCTTTCGTCTCCGGCTGTCTTCGAGCCCAACTTCTGCGCCGAGTTTGATCTCACAAGCCGTGAAGAGTGTTGCGTCGCAGTACTCGCTGGTACAAGAAGTCGTCCCAGTCGTGAAAGCCGTGCGCGCACGCCGTGGCAGGCGGGGAAGTCGCGGAGGAGGAGTCGGTCGTGGTGGATTCGAGGCAAACTGCAAGCGCCTCCCTCCGAACCGTCAATTCGGGCCCGACGCGCGTCCGCCGGCGTCGGCTCACTGCTTGCTTTCCTCCATCTCTCGTTGCTTTCCCTGTTTTCGCTTTGCTTGTGCTGGGCAGCTGTTCTCTACGTTAGATTGAATTCTCGTAATATACTTGCCGAGCCTGCCTTCGCGGATGGGCTTTCTCTCAAAGGCAACTGTCAGTATCGTCGGCCTCGGAAGCAAAGCGATCCTCAATGGCTACTGTTCCTCGGTGACGGTCAACGGGCTGGAGAACCTTGTGAGGGCTCTGGAGAGCGATGAGAGAGCTAACGGGCGCGGGATCGTAACCAGTGAGTACGCATGAACGGAATGCCGAGCGCAGCTCATGATGTCTGGCAGTGTGCAACCATATATCTACGTAGGTCTCGTGTCTGGACGATGTCAGTAGCCCTCAACGAACAAATGCGCAGATTAGACGACCCTGTAGCATGGGGTGTTCTCCCTGCACGGTTTTACCGTAATTCGAGAATGACGAGATGGACGCTTGGCGCCTCAGACATCATGTTCACAAATCCGTACGCATTCGATTCATATAGACGCGTTTTAAGGAATGAAAATATGAAGATCTGACTATGCAATTCATACTGCTGAACGCTAGATAGTGTCTTCTCCACATTCTTCCGCCTAGGACAAGTCATTGAGACGTTCCGCGGTAATGGCATATACCAACCTGCCATTGATACCGCCATAGAGAAACTGAACCGTGGAGACTGGGTACGTGGTTGATTGCAATCACTTTGCTTCTGTTTGATGAACGTTGCTTGCGTGCATTGCAGATACACCTTTTTGGTGAAGGAAAAGTAAACCAGGAGTCGAGTGACCCCAATAGTCCAAATGCCGCACGGCTCCTTAGATTCAAGTGGGGAATGTGCGCATACAGTGTTCAGAAGGACCGCCGCAGCGACTAACCTCAACTTCACTGCAGCGGTCGTATTATGATGGAAGCGCAGAAGCCGCCAGTCATCATACCAATGTGGCTCACCGGTGGGCATCCTGGGCTCAGAAGCCTATCACTGGAACTGATATATCACTGTGGCCAGGGTTCGATAAGCTCATGCCGGAAGGGCGTTCATTCCCGTACAAATTCTTACCAAAACCGGGCGTCGCATTAAGCGTCACCTTCGGCGAGCCTGTCCCTCCTCAGAGCATTCAGGAAGCGCTGAATACACTAGTGCGCGAGAGGCGACTACCAGACGCATCTCACGCTTCAAGCGGCGGTTTGCAAGATCCGTCCAGACCATCAGAGGAGAAACGTAGCGGCGTCATATCGGAGCAGGGATGGTTAGGCGAGCCCGTCACAGAAGCCGCTGGGACAAGGCAACAGGGCGTAGAGATGGAGCAGCAGGCGCAAGAGTCAGCGGAGGAGATCATGCGAGTCAGGAGTGCGGTGACCGCGGTTATACAGAGGGAGGTGGAGGCATTGGGCCGACGGGTGCTAGGAAAGCTATAGTGAGTGCCTATCGGTGTAATGTCAATGCCGCTGGGCTGGTGTCCGCTGTAATCTGCAGTAGGAGACAATGCCTGGAGAACTGGCGCCGCCTGCCAACCCGCTGCGTGCCGAATAAGTCACGCTCTTCGTGTCGTCAATGTATCTTGCCGGCGATTTCTCCATGCCACTGAGACATCCCAGCGCCAGGCCCGCTCTTAGACAATATTGTGATGTGAAGTGTCTTCGACCTCAGTTCGGCTCGCCGGCGGTAGGGTGACGAAGGACTTGGTGGTGATGTAGGTTGGCAGGGCGCAGGTATGTCCCTCCCATCGAGCCCCGCAGCCGGCGCATGCTGATCGTTACGGAGTGTTGTAGGCCATCCATGGGTATATTGTGGTAATTCGTTCGACGCGGGCGGGCCGTGAATTGCTGAAGTGTTCCGTGCGGTCTTCATGTGCAGCGTACGCGCCGCGTTGCTCAGTCATATTGTTGACGATGTACGGCCGGTGTCTTGGCGTATGATCTGCATCCTAGAGTATGGGATTCCTATCACTCGGGTGCCACATTCTCCGTTGGAGCACTTTGACTTCCGCGATGGATGAAGCTCACAGGCTCACGAGGGTCCGAGTTATCAAATCACCGAGGGGGGNCACGTTGTAGAGGTGGGCAGTAGTCGCTATTGAGTATGGCGCTGCGTTCTTTGTTCTAACAGACATCAAGCAGCACCGTACCAAGAACGCCATCGACGGCTATGCAGTTGCACAGCATTTGAACATCGTTGAAGCCCTTGTTGTGTAGGCGTCTTTCGTCGAGCGGAAGTCGGCCAGCACAGGCCGAAACTACCGATCTCTGTGAGAAGGATCCACCGACAGTGGACGCGACCGTCGGGCCGTAGCTGGAGCCGTGGCTGGTCAGCTTCTGGGCGTCGTTGGACGACCTCCAGCGTTACGCTGTGCGCAGCGCGAATGACAGTTGCCAACATGATCTGCGTGGAGGATCGTCGTAGTGAACCGAAATTGATTGCATATTACAGTGTTTCTTTCCAGGACGGCCTGACCTGGCCTTGAAGCTCACAGAGCGCCCTGTTTTCGCCGATCACAAGCCGCCCTCATGACGTTCTCCGCAAACAACGCGTATAGCTTATTGGTGTTGGCGACATACATGGTTGCCTGAATAGGTATCTCACCGCGCCACAAAGCGTCTCACGACCCTCGGTTTTGGCCGTGGGTGGCGGAGATGAGCGTGGGCCGTCAAGCGTCAAGTTATACAACGTCCGTCGGTGGGTGCAGGTGTCGGCAGTGAATGATTGCTTGAACAACTCAACGGCGCTTTCTCCTAGCGGCTCTGGCTGAGGCTATGTTCGTCTCTGTGACGATGCTAGCTCAGGCTGGAACGTGCTCTGAGCCCTCGGACTGTATAAAAGGTGAGCGTTGAGGCTCGGAGCGGAACTCAACCCCTTCGATTTCCTCTTCACTCTCTCACATCCTTACATCCTTCGTATCGCTTCCGGCCACATTCTCTATCAACGACCATGTTCGCTGCACTCGCCGTCCTCGCTGTCGCCCTCTCCGCCATGGCGTCCCCCNATGCAACGCGCCACCCCTGGCCCTTGGTGCGATGGCCTTGGTACCGGAGCCTTCGATACTGCGCCCAGCTTCACGCTCGCCGCGTTGAACACCACCGGCTCGACCGCGGGCAGCACCGGCGCGCCCCTGGTCATCGGGAGTGCCGGCGCGACGAAGGACGCGCAATTCTGGCACGTCATTGTGAGTCTTCTACCTCAGTAACATCCTCAATTCTCGGACGTGACGGCGGGCTACTTGTTCTAGACGGCGGCGTCGTGGCCCGACCCCCTCGTCTACCCGACGCTCTCGCTTTCCAGCGGCACCCTCATCCTCAGCCCTGCTGAGGGGTCGGCCCCCGCTCAGGCGACGACAGTCGATGCGGGCAACTCGCTCTGGTTCTTCACAAGCGCGACGTCCGACCCATCGGCCGGTGCCCAGGTCTACTGCGCCGTGGTAAGCGCCCAAAGTGATACATCATACGCAGGGTGATAGAGACTGACCTCCGACGACTTGCAGCAGGGCGACAGCGGCCTGCCGTTGCTCGCGGTCAACAACGATGCGGATTCGTTCTCGCTCTGTCAGACGTCGTTCGAGAACGTGGTGTACTATAAGGCCGCACCCGACCGTGGCTACGACTTCGACTCGTGCTACCCCGTCCAGCTCCAGATTGTCTACCAGTAAAGGGTTAAGGGTCAAGGAGGGCGTACTGTTACCGGACGATCTTTCTGTTGGACTTTCCTCGAGTATCCCCCATCCATATGCCGAAAGGACGTAACAGAATCCTTCGCTCTCTTCCCTTAGCAGAGAGCTGATACGTGGACGTCTCGTCAGGATCGTTCGAAGGACATATAATAGGTATACTGGTTAAATCTCATGCTTGGCGATTTTAGCAATACGTACACGGCTCTTGCATCCTTGTACTAGGAACCAGTTTGATATCGAGGCTGTCATTCGTTTCGTACAAAATGTTCCCCAAATATTGAAAGGTACACTGGCAATAACGCGCTCCGGGTACCGGTGTGGACACTCACTTGTTCAGACGAAGATATGCGATGCCTTACTTACCAGGCTTAGCTATAGTAGGCGTCTATGCCGCTTACTAAGGAGCCACATTAGGGATCCCTCTCCGAGTCTGCCATTCAAGTTGCTGCCAAGGTCTGGTGGCCACCTTCCTCTCCTCAACAACATCGTCCTCGTCGGAGGATTCTCGTTGGGGTTTCAAGCCTGCACAGCCTATCAGCACTCAAGCTTCATCAGGGTATATATTTTGGATCAGATGACATTATACGTTCATCATCCAAACACTTACATTGCTCCCTGATCTAGAGTTCCGCGAGAGAACCCGTTGACCGAAGCAGACATGAAGCTCTCCGCCGCGTTCGGGCTTCTGACAGACTTGCGCCTCGCCTCTCAGGCCGCTTTTCTGCCCACCCTGAAGGCGGTGTTCAGGTCGCCTGCATTGCTCTTCTACCCACGCGAAATTTCGCGCATCTTCATGGCACACGTCTGGAAGGCTTTCGGCAACAGTACAGACGAGAGCGGTCGCCCCGTGAAGGCGTCCCTCATACCCTCTAACGCTCATGGCGTCGTATTGGACATTGGTGCAGGTAATACACGAACCTTACTAGCTACAAAAACTCAGATATCAATCAGCTACTCACTTCATTCGCTTCGTAGGACATGGGCATACGATCCTGTATCTCGATCCCGCCAAAGTCACCAAATACGTCGCATTGGAACCGAACCAGCTCATGCATTCCGAGATCCGCACCCTCGCCGCTTCCAAGGGCTTCACCGAAGAATCTGGGAACTGTCTCATCCTCTCCTACGGCGCAGAGGACGCTACGCTCATTTCGTCTGCGCTCGGGGGGCCTCGCCAGGTCGACACGCTCATCTCGGTGCTCACCATTTGTTCAATCCCGGAGCCGGAAAGGTCGCTCACGACACTCATTGACGAAGTGCTCAAGCCTGGGGGCACGTTCATCTTCTACGAGCACGTGCGGAGCGACCGTGCGGACGTCGCTTGGTGGCAGCGGTTCTGGACGCCGGTGTGGAAGTGGGCTTTCGACGGGTGCTGCTTGGACCGGCTGACGCACCATTGGGTCGCGAAGATGGACGTGTGGGCGGAGAGCAGTGTTTGGGGCAAGGAGGGAGAGCCAGAGGAAAATCTGTTCTGGCATCGTGTCGGCCGGTTTGTCAAGAAATCTGCATGAGACCTAATGGAACGCCGCTTGGATCGTGATATTCTCTTACAGACATCACTGCTTTTCTGGGCGTTGATTCGTCGAAAATTACTGAGAACGCAGGCCGTGCATAGAGAACGCATGAGGTGAGTGCGTTGTAGGGCGTTCGCGTATGATCACACTCGCAGTCTTGCTGATAGATTACCCCGTCAATCTCCAGGTAATCAAGATATAGTCACACAAACCAGATACAAAACAAAACCGGGGATGATGAGCGTACAAAATGCACTAAGTACAGCCCACCTATAATTCTTAAACAGCGCGGCCGACGTAGGTCGAGTTGTCACAGTACTCTTGATATTCCACGTGAGTACTACATTTGTGCCAGCGCCATGATCATTCAAGGCGTCCGGGACACACAGTGAAGTCAACGCGCAGTAAACCCTTCGCATACACCTTTGGAAGGACACGGCGAATCAGAAGGGTACTCTCGTCTTGAACACCCGCAGCCAACACGAGAGGCCTGGGGGTCTGCAGCTCCAATACGACCGACGTCAACGACTGCACAGAGACAAGCGCAGAGTCGAATGACGTCCAACCGTCCCCGGCGCGGAACATCGCGTTCCAGCCCTGGTCCCCCGGAGTACCCTTGGGGTAGATCGGGATCTTCAGCGTGACTCGCCGAAGGGCCGGTGGCGGCGAGCCGCGAGATAACATCACCTCGTACACGTCTAGGATTGTCAGGAGGCACCGCGCGCTGTCGACAGTGTGGCTGAGGTAGCCGCACCGAGCGTGCAGGCACAGCGATTCGAGCTGGGCGCATTTCGCTAGAGTGTCGCCGAAAGCGGCCCACAGGCTGAACTCTAATGATGATCCCACTCGTGCTCAGAAGGGGTACGTACGGACGCGAAGCGACGATGACACTCACTCGATACCCTGCGCGTCCAGAATTCATCCGTCGGCTCGAGCTCCAGGCGCTTCAGGTTCTGTGCGTGGCCCGATAGAAACGACCGGTAAGCTTCGACCTCGGCCCACGAGTACCAGGTGAGATGGACGGAACGGAGCGGGTCCCCACGAGGCGGACCTATGAAATAGCAGAAGAGCTGAGTCGCCTGCGCTCCCAAGGAGTCAAAGTGGACGTGTCGGATCGCAGTGGAATAGGTGGCAATGGAGGACAAGGGACGGGTGTGCGCCATGCTCCAAAACCCTCCAAAGGACAGCTTGTTGACCTTGGAGAAGATGCGCAAGACGTCGAGCGCGTTCGTCATGTCCAAATCGTGTAGTTGGCAGCCCGTCATGCGCAGGGAGTGGAGGGTAGGTCTTGCGGTAGAGTCAAGGCCGAGGCACTCTGATGCACCAGGAACGATGGCAATCCCGTTCAGAGTGAGCGAACGCAAGTGGGGAAGCATGAAGACCATCGTCTGGAAATGCGGCCATGAGAGCCGTTCGGACACCCTCTTGTCTTGCGCACGCGCTGCGGGTTCGCAGCTGAGTGTGAGGTCGCGGATCAGCGGGCAAACGTCCCGGCAGCGAGCGAGGAAATTGGCAAAAGCGTTGAGTCGTCCATCTGCCGCAGTGACGACTTTGATAGACTCGAATAGTCGAGCGCGGGCCACGGGGAGCCACGAGCGGCAGACTAGCGAGCAGGACTGCAAAGTCGCCGTGTCTTCAGCTTGCGCAAGCTGGTCGATGATTAGGAAGCTGATTTCGGCGGGAAAGCGGGGAGAACGTGGTGCCATGAAGTATACCTAAGGGCAGAGCTGTGTCAAACCCATAGCTCGTTGTATGCGCGAGATAGAGCAGAATGTTTACTCACTGAGATGAGGAGATGGGAGGTCGCGAAAGCCACAGTTCGTCGAACGATGGCCGTGGTCGTGCAAGCTGTTATTTAATGGGTGTAGACGCAGTACGCGTCCATAAAAGACCTAAGAACAAAGCTACGTTTGGCCCAAGCACATGTTGAAGGCGTAGTGTGGCACCCGAGGATAATACGCAGCCGCCTACTTGCTTGGCCTAGGTACAATGTATGGGATCTAGAGAGCCTGTTTTTCCTATGTATGATTGCATAACACACCTGGCTTAGAGAAATACCCTTAGAGGTCCGGAGGTATTGTTGAGTGTGCCAGTGAGCCCCATACACAAATTGAATGTCAATGGCCCCGCTGTCGAAAGACTCCGAATTGTTGGTTGATTGGATGCATGAAAGAGGCGGTAAATAGTCTACGGGGATACCGCAGCATAAGTAAGACAGAACTGCTGGCAATTCGCACCAGACAAACCGAACATGTCGGAACGCGGATTAGTACACCTCAGGGGTGTGAGTGCGCGGTCCAAGAGTGTCCAAATCAAGCCCATATTCTGTGGCGGCAGATTCGATCGGCGATCTGATGTTGTGTAGATTACGTCATTTGGCGCTTGCGGTCGTGCTGCAGCTGCAGAGGTCGTATACTCTCTCTCTCACTTGCTAGTACCTACTATAAATTGCACGTAGTTCTTATGGGTTCTTCATGGCTACAAATCGTGTATTATACTCGTGCATACATATGATTTATCGGGTATCTAAGATATAGTAACAGGTGGGTTCATTATGAATCATGAAGGGCCCCGGGAGGTTCAGTAGTTCGTCCCGGAGCCCCTGCTCATACCACAGCTCTGTGCAAATGTCAGCATTCACAGGGGCCCGAACGCCAAGAACTAACTCACGCGCAACACAAGCCACAGGTCAAGCAAGCAATCAGTCCAGCCACAGCGTCGAAAATGGCTGCCAAGCAACGTCAGCTTTTAAAGGCACATACAATCTGCGTTCGAACGCTTTGCTCACCGACGAAGACGCACTCCAAGCAGCCTACGACCGCTCCAACTACGGCCATAACCGCATCCGCGATGCACGCGAATACGCCTGTCCTATCTCGTGAGCTAACCATCCTTTGATAGTAGGCTGCGAGCCTATGGTACGGACCTACTATACAAGATATGATGATTCTATCGTGGTCATATACTTTAGTACATGCCAGGAGAAAACAAGGGTTTGACGACGTACCCCATGGTGTACAACAATGCAGGATCGTGAGGGGGTATTCTGTTTGATTGATGGGCCTGCGCATGCGATGCCGACGCTTATAACAGCCTCCTGATAAGCTCCAGTACATCCTGTGGTAAGTTCCGGTTGAGGTACAATGACGTAGCCGACTCCTGTTGCCTCCGCGCGCAGCTGGAGACTGCTGTGGGCGCAGCGAGCTTGTCCACGCTCTTGCTCCACTCAGTGTGTTCTATTTGCGATTGTAGGCGCTCCCCGCCAGGCACTCCGATTCGGTGCTGTACTTGCTTTACGACTGGTGGGTCCATTTCTCGAGATCTTCATTCAGACTTGTTCCCTTGCATATATAGCCATTGCAAAGTTCACCAACACTCGCTCACGAAGCGCCCTGCATTTGGCTCAATCCGCGATGGGCGTAAGCTGTCGTGTATTGCATGCAGCAAAGGGGAACTATGGATACATGCGTAACGTACAATGCAATCTAACTCTATGTGCGGTCTAAATTATATACCCAGACGTTGCGAACTTTGAAACAACCAGAGAAAGCGAAAATGCGCGAACTGAGTCCCAAAAGCAAAGACGGCGACAATGAAGCAAGCTAAAGCAAGAAAAACCCTCTAGACGTTCAGATCGCCACTGACCGTGTTCACCGCCCTCTCGCGGACGGTCGTGTGCTCCTCGCGCTCAAACTCCTGCGTGACATCGATGGACGCCCTCTGCGCGTCCTCCTCACCTTCGCGCTCGCGCATCTCCACGCTCTGCTTCCCAATAACAACCTTCTCGTCGCCGCACTCCTGGAGCACCTTCTCCTTCATGTCCGCCGCGTCGAACTCCTGCGCGAGGCCCTCCTTGCTGCGACGGTAGAACACGAGCATCGAGATGAACTCGACGCAGACGATCGCGAGGAGGAACCAGAACGACGCCGCGCGCCCGGCGTACGAGTGCGGCCCGCCGTGCGTCGCCTCGACGCTGGACTCGATGGAGCCGACTGCTGAGATTCCGACGGCGGAGCCGAGCTGGAGCGCTCCGTTGAAGATCGCGCCGACGGTGCCGGCCATCGAAGCCGGGCTCGTGCGGAAAATGGCAATACTGCGTTGCGGGTGGGCAGTCAGCATTGTGTTTTCCGCCGCATAAGGACGACACGGTACTTACTTGGTGTGCGTGTAGGTGAGCATCGCTCCCGCTGAGCCAAGGACGAACGCTGGGAAAATGAACGACCAGTAGCGCTCGGGGCGGTCCGCGAACGCAAGGAGCACGGTGGCAATGATGCACATCCCCTCGGCGAAGAGGATGATCCACTTGGGATTAATGACCCGTGAGAGCGAACCCGTGAAGCTCATGGCGAACGCAAGTACTCCAATAGGTATCCTGCGGACCATTTCGCATGAGTTACGCTGCATCGAGTAAGGAAGCACCCATGCACTCACATGTGGACAGCCGTCGAGATGACGGTCCAGCGCCAGATGTCCTGCCAGAGCGTCGTGTAGATCGTGAACACGGTCACCCACCAGAAGTACGGCAGGAGCGCGGTGCCGAACAGCACGGAGAAGTTCGGGAGGAACCACGTCCGCGGCGGGATGGCGGCCTTGTCGACCGGGAGCGTCGTCTCGTAGTAGAAGAAGCCGGCGACCATGAGGACGGCGATGACGAGCGGCGCGATGACGCTCGGAGATCCCCACCCCGATGTCGTGCCAGACGTAATGGCGAAGATGAACAGGATCAACGCAGCTATTGGCATGCGGCTCGTTAAATCCACATATGACGTGCACATAGACAGGACGCAGGGTACTTACCAGTCAGGATCGACACGCCGCCAAGATCCAAACTCTTCCAGCGCGCGTCCTTGCGCCCAGCAACGTCTTCCAGACGCGGTTCTTGCGCCGGAATGAGGAGGATACAGATGGCTGAGATCGGAAGCGCGACGAGCGCAACGAACCAGAACACCCAGGACCACGACGCGTACTGGATAAAAATCGCGCCGATGATCAGGCCAAGCACTGCATCAAATAGTCAGTATACACTCGATCGTGCCTCCCGTGAACGCTGCTGCTTACCATTACCGACAGCACCGCAACCACCGAAGACACCAATGGCGCGCGCTTGCTCAGCCGGCTCTGTGAAGACGTTGACAAGCAGCGTCAACGCGGAGGGAATTGTCATTGACGCGGCTATAATGCGGACAGTCTGGTCAGCGAACCTGCCACGGAACGGTCCGCCATAGTACAGGTGACATACCGATACCGCTGAGCGCACGCAGGACGATGAGTGGAATCTTGCTCGTTACGAATCCCGCGCCGACTGAAAGAATACCGAGGACGGAGACGCCTCCAATAAAGGCGAATTCTGGAATTTGGCGTTAAGCTACGGTCCGATCGCTCGGAGGTCTCGTGGGCACTCACTTGGGTTATAAACGTCGCTGATACGTCCGCTCTAAAATGCACGGACCTTTGAGCAAATCGTACTCACGACGCGACCATACCTGGAGCACTCACAATCAAGAGGAACGACGCGAACGTGAGCTGGAACGCGCTGATGATCCACGTCGACTCGGCCTCGGACATGTCCAACGCAGTCACGAGGGACGGAATCGCGGAGAAGAGCGCCGAGTTGTTGAACGCGTCGAGGAACTGCGCGAGACAGAAGATGAGGAGCAGCACGTACCGCCGCACGGGCGAGTACTTCTGCGGGACCCGGCCGTCGACGAGCGTTTGCGCGGGCGACAGCGCGGTGGGCTTCGAGCTGGGTGGGGCGAGCATGTCTTTTGTGGAAGCGCGTGTCTAGTCTGTAGTTGATGGGCTAGGGAACTGCTGAACGGGTATCGACAGACTTGAATTGGACCTCGGACGAGGGGAGCGCAGAGACGGCTCAAGCTCAAGCCTCTAGGTGGCTGAGGGGGAGGAGGGGTTTTGTCGTGTCGTGAATGAAAAGTCGTGTCGTGAGCGAGTCGTGTAACGAAACTGCAGAAAGGGCGGCCTGGGTGGGCAGAGACATCTTTATACTCAGGTGCGCGTCTGGGCGAGGGAAGGGGGCAAAAGCTACAAAGCTGTGTCATTTTCCGGCGCGCGGGTTGTCGGAGTACGATAAACGATGACTAGTGACTTATCGCGGCTGCAGAGGCCGTATTTTCGCCTCGCTTGTGATGCCAAATGAGACGGGCGAATGGTCTGGAACGGTTCGTCAGCAGCAGCCCCAGCCAATCGTCGTGTCTTCCAGGGGCGGCGGCACGGTGAAGACACTGAAGAGCCTCGAGGAAATTGCCTTTTACGTCTTTGTCTGACAAATCTCAGATCAACGCGCCCGCCTCCGTCCCCGCGGAGGATCGTCGGCAATTCTCTCTCCCTCCTCTTTCCTCTTCCTCGACGCCGCCCCCNTCCGCGCATCGCCAGAACGGGTACGCGAGCTGTCAAANCGCGCCCCCCTTGCGAACCGTGGCCCGGATTCGAGGGCGCCTGAGCTCTACTCCCAGCAACATTGAACTCTCCAGCACTGTAGAGCGCTCGCGCGGGTCAGCGTGCCCGATAACGCCTGTTCCAGATACGTAAGAGCGCAGGACGTACGTAGGAGGTAGCACTTTATGAGTCTTTATCTCGCACTGTGCACGTTCGCGAGCGCTGCTCGTTCTGCGACAACTTACCACTTCCTTACCCAGGGTTGTCTCTTTGCCTCTCTCGCATGACGCAAAGGGGTCACGCTCAGCGTTCGCGCACTGCACCGGTCAGCGAGGCGGGTCGGCGTGCGGATCATGCGCCTAGTCATGAGCCAATAACACATCGGATGCGCTGTCGGGAACGTGGCTGTCTACCTAGGCCATCCATGACCAGAGCGCCTCCAGCGCAAGGTTAGTGTTTCGTGCAGCTCGAAAGCTCGAAGATACCTGATTCTGAGTCATCCATCCCTGATGCATTTACAGTGGCTTGTTGTGCACTCAAGCTTGGCTCCTTCAGCAATCAGCGACGGCTCGGGGAATGAGCGAGACAGCAGACTGACTCAGCAAAGTTCAAGCAGCAAGTTGAGCTTGGGATGGCTCATCATCACACCTTGCCGCGCCCCGTTGAAACCGCCTTCACTCGAACTCGAAGAACAGACTAGCTCGCACCGCGCGGGCTTCTTTGCCCAACATGCGACCCTGGAGGTGTGTGCACAAGGTTGAAGGTAGGTGCGTGGCCAACGTGTTCACGCTTGTGGCCTGCGGAGGCCCTGCTTGCCCGGCCGCATGATCGAAATCATGCACCTGCGATTGCTCAATCATAATGCTCCTATGAAATGTTGACAGAACTTGTTCAGACAGACCGGAGCAGCAGGATTTCAATGAGGCCCCTTTTCGCTGCGTCTTGCAAGCGTGCTGTTCTCGCATACACAGACTACTCACCGTGCTCCGCGAACTTCGAAGGCGTGGTTCTAGGTCAGCGGCATCCGAGAGCCGTCCGGCCAATTCCCTCGAGGCCGTACGAGATAGAGTTACGCACACCGTGGGATCGTACGAGCGCGGCCTCAAAGTCCGCATTAGATGACAAAGTTTGCCACAGGCTTGCGTAGACGGCTCGCTAGCGCTCGGCACGCAGTTGTGGTGCTCACTCGGTCAACAGCTCGCTCTCGACGCTTACTCAGTTGAACTCTTGCTCAGGCTATGTTGCTCAGGCTATGGCTCGTTTCTCCTAGCCAAGTCCAATGGTCTTGCACCACTGGCACACTGGTCTCAGTCGGCTATCTCTGCAGCTCTTAGTGACCATTTTTTTCGAACAACCTCGAGCAAACGATACTGACACCCCCAACGGCGCGCGGAAGGCCTTCAGAGTCACGTCGGAGCGAAGAGCCCTAGAAGAGCAGCATCGCTTACGTTGCTTGCAGGTTGGTGCAGACATGCTATCACCGGTATAGTTTACTCTACACCGTCTTGGAAGCATTCCCTCGTAGGCTACCACGGCCGCGCATCCACCTCTTCCCGCTTGCCTCATGGCTCAGGCCGACGCTCTCGGACCTGCCGTCCCCAGAACCTCGAGGAGAGCACCCGCGATCGACCCGAGGACCCGAATAGCTACGCCTATTAGCACGCTAAGCACGACGACTCGGACGGGCGCATCGCAGGATCTGACTGATAACAGGAACGGGATCGCGGGGCGCAGGAGCCGGCAATAAACATACGTAACAATGTCCAATCGGTATGTACAAGTCCGCAAGACGACTGGCCTCCCATCACCCCCGTGACTCTTGAGTCTTCCCCACATTTCCGCCACTGCAACCGTCGCAAGAACGTTCTCTGGAGATGGTGTACAATTTTTCTTTGGCTTGAAATTGACTAGACCGGCGACGCCGTCTTCGCCATCTGTTGCATCTGCTGCATCTGCATCTGCGCCCTCGGGACCTGGTCTCCCACCCCGCCCGAGCCTACGCCCATGATCTCCTCGAATCTCCTCCTGTACCGCTCTATCCGTGTATCGTACTCTGGGCCCACGACGTAGCCCTTGTCGAGCATGAACGCCTCGATGTCACGAATGAACCCATCCAGATCTCGGCGGCGTATAGAAGACACCTCTGGTTCGCCGGAGCCGCGCGCCTTCGCGAGATATGACGCTGCGAGCGTCGACATGCCGCCCAAAATGGACGTCGCAATGGACGCCTGTGACTTTGTAAGTCCTCCAAGATAGATGACACTGGTTTCACTGCACTTACACGTTTACTCGACACCGCTGCAGCGACTCCGGTGGTCAACGCTCCGAGAACGACCTGTGCGCCAATGGCGACGTTCAATGCCCACGCATGGACCTTGGCTAAATGAGATTGTGAGTATGCCGCATCCTATTACTCTGTCTGCGCACCTTTGAGTGCTGCCTTGTCTCTTTCCGCCATTGCAGCCTTCAAGGTGGGGTCAAGCCGATCCGCCACGCACTTTTCACCGCTGAGAGTGCTTCCCGATTGCGAGTACGCCGCCATGCTGCGTCTTCTCTGCCCATTTGTCCCCGCCACAGATGGCGCGGGGATGTTCGCCGCGGGCATGCTGGGTACGACATGGTCGATGATCGAATGGCGTGACACATGGCCAGTGGGGTTCAGCTCTCCAGACAGTCCTCCGGGCATGGGCAAAATCGGCTCAGTCAACGTGACCGTCCGAGCGTGCATAGGGCGGTGGCCATTGCTGGCCGCGCGCGTTGGATGACGGATGCTGGGGGCTGGGGTGGGAACCGTGAGCCCATTGTTGCCACCGAAACCGCTCCCGAAGCCCTGGGTGCTCGCACTCTGCGGCTGCTGAGGTACCGGTATGCTTCCGCTCCGTGGTGTCGAGACGGCATTGTCCTCTTCCGAAGAGTGGTGCGGTGAGACCCTCCGCTTTTGTTGGGGGATGTTGGAAGGGCCGGCAGTGGCATTGCCTGCTTCTTGATGCGCACTCCCAGCGCTCGCGGAAAGATTTGGCGATGGCATCCTCAAGATAGATGGTGTCTGCGGAGCGGAGGCAGGCATCTGAGTCGGGCTCTCATGCAGATGTGCGGGGGTGGGTACAGAGATAGGCACGGGTGGCACCGGCTTTCTAAGAGATGTGGTCGCCGCGGGTGGCGGTCCAGGCGCGCCACCAATACTCGCTGCAGAGGGATGGTGTTGCAACTCCTCATGGCTCCCGTGTGGCTCGGTCGAGTACGCGGCAGGTGGGGGCAGGGCAGGTGAGGGGGAGGCAGGCGGGGGCGTGGTGTTCTCCTGGCTGCTGCGATGGTCTGACATTGTGTGGTGGGTGGGATGCGGGTGCAAAACAACGCGAACGCGACTGAGGGTGGACTGAGCATCTTATAGACTGATGGTTCGCGGCGACCGGGAGCGCTCGCTTCGCGAAGGCGGGCGCAGAGAATCATCCCTTTTCAAGCATGTCTTCCATTCATCCCTTACCCGTCACTGTCCCATCTGTCGGAATCGGGCGATAGCGATCCGCAGCTGGCCCGCCTTTTGCGGCAATCTCCCAACGTGCATGCGTGCAGCCCGACGACATTATGCACCCGCGCTAGTAGCCTGCAGCCAGTGTGGTCGCCGATCTCGTTCGGCTGCTCGCAAGGCTATCAATGTTTGGCCAAGGTACGGAAGAAATGGACCTACAACGCCGTCGTGGCGCAGCGCAACGTTCAACGCCGGAGGGGAGGTCGGACTGGATGATGAACTCGCTTCTCAGATTCCTCGGGGCGAGGTGGACTGAATGGCCCGCATGTGAGCAGCGCCTCGTAAAGGCCGACGCAACATGATATGCTCGCGCGTACCCGTATGGCAACTCTTTGCCCAAACTCAATCTCGCCCATTCACGCCAGACCGTCACACGCCGAAGCCCCTCTAGCGTTCGAAGCGTCCCACCGCTCGTCTACTCATGTCGCCCGGGTATGCCGGACGGCCGATGGGACGACGCTACGACAAAACGACAGCGCTTCTAATTCGTTTTTGCACCACATGAGCTGTCAGCGCGTATGTCCGTATTCCGCACCACCCCCNGCTGCCCCTGCCGTCCCGGGCGCGCGCGTCCACCAATGGGCAACCTGTAACACGTTCATATACTGCTAGCATGGTGGCCTCGCGCGCTCCGTCTGCATTGGGTGGTGCGCATTTGGCGAGTAGCATTGCTGGCGGGTCCGGGGGCACTAAGCAGCGGCGATGCGAACTGGCTACGCGGACAGAACCTACACATACATATGGGACAGGGAGGGAGCGATCCTGACCCTTGGGCGAACAAGCACATCAAAAAGGAACAGGAACCGAGGGCGCGCCCGTGACGGAACCTTCGGTGTCTGCTCCTGGCTGTCTGACAGGAATGTATATGTATCGCAGACGAATGGGGAGCGGCGCGTGGCGTCTTGCGTTCTGTGGTTGAGATGTGTCCACATCGACAAGAGGCCGGGGCTAGCCTCGGTCTCGCTCCCCTCGAAGACGTCTCCTTTCCTCCCGCGATGCCCCAGGTTCAGGAACTGATAGAACGCACGCACCCAGTGCGGAGTACCGCGCTGGAGGTCGTGCCTGCAGAATGGGATCTGCCCTTTGAGCTGGTTGAAGGCCGTGTGAATGCGTCGTACGCTTCGGAAGAGCAGACCACAATGGCGAGCTCGTCTTCTCAGAGCGATCTCCACCGGCGCGGGTGTGCACCTGTATGCTCTGCCAGTGGGGTCGCTACAAGGCACTCCTCGGAGGTAGTGTCGAAGGTCCGGAGAACGCTGGCATCAAGTTGTTGCTAGCCTACCACCTGGCGGAGAGTTGTCCCGGACCACAGCCTCCGTCAATGTGTGGAGGGCCGGGTAGCTACGCATTCGACGTTGGAGAGCTGTGTGGCTGTCAGTGGCGGACGGGTGCGCCGTGTAGATAAGCTCGAGGCACAGGTGTGAGGTATACGCCTCGAAAGGGCCATCGGCCGCTTCCAGCAGCGTCTGCGTGAGTTCACGCTGGGTTTCGGTACGCCATCAATGCATTGTCAAGGCCACAATTCGGATTATTCTAACCAGTAGGTGAGTGTCGTCCGAGTCGCGTCTCAGCTGTCTAGTGTCAGATCATCATCCGTGTCCTGGTCGCCTTCTCGCTGTCATCGTCAGCCAGCTGCACTGAGCACCGAGCGAGTAGTGGACTTTTCGGCATGTGATTGTACGGCCCAATTGATCGCAACAGCTAACGCGAGCATGGAGCTCGAAAGACCTACCGCTTGTCGTTGCTCGACTTCCTCGGCGGACCCAGTGGGATCCGGCGGTGCCATGGTCCGCGGCGTTGATGCAGTCTGCCTGGAAGCCCTGGTCTAGAGCCGACTCGTATGCATGAAAGCTTGAGCTTGGTCCCAGAAGACGCGCCCCATGGTCGACACGAGGAGAGATGCGGAAGACGCTTCTGCTAAGATGTGCGTTTACAGTCGGATGGTCGGATGGTCGGACGGACGGGAACCTATTTGAGGCTGGTTGCTGACCAATGGTCGGATCTGTGTCGCACTTCGCGTGCAGTACCTCAAATCTACTCCGCTCAGGAAGTTAAACTCGGATTCAGCTTGAGTTTCCGCTTACCATCGGCTTCTAGCTATAGCTGGGAGGCCAGTGCCCAGCGTTTCGAAATCGCGTGGGTTGTCTATCCATCTTGATTTCAACGCCATTTATCCATCTTTCCTCACCCTCACATCCGACCATATCCCACTGTAACCATATACCTGATACGAGAAGCTCGGACCTCCGCTTAGGTATCCTCGCTTTCCTTTCTTTAGACCACATAATCGCTATTCGTCGCTTTCCGCGGGTGCGACAGTTGAGCACATCGTCCAGAAGTTGTAGCAGCGTGCAACACAACCCGTTCCGGTGAGCTGCTGTTCGTGATTCGCGTTTGGGGCGGTACAATGATACAATTGCGCACTGTCTGATGAGACGCAAGTTGGCAGCGAACCTCGGTTCCGGAAGACAGCACGACTACCATGGCTCATCTGAAGTCGTATGTGTAGTACTATAGTCCTGTCATTCAACATCGCCCCTTGACGCAGAGTCTATTAGTGAGGTTTGTTTGATATCAGGGCAGTGTCTTCATGGACAGCGACAGATGGTCAGGACATCACACTACCTCGCGCTGGCGAGAATAGCATTGAATAGGATAGCCCAAAATGTGGACAGGCAACTACGAGATCTCGTGCGTTCACGTACTTACATGTGCCCACGACTTCGTGCTTTGACACACAGTCCGCTTACTAGCCTTTTCTGTCGGAAGACAGGATATCGATATGCTGATTGAAGGTGGCTTCCTGTGAAGCTTGCGTCGGAGAACGACATCATGCGACAGGCTCTCCTCTTGATTTCATGCGATGTGTACTATCCATAGCACACAGGCGCGAACGCCAGATGTAAGGTTTGAATTGGCGCATGTGAACCGGGGCAACAAATCCCTCGAAGTGTTATGGTCCATGGTCCAAGAATGCGCCCAGGGCGCGCGCTTCGTATCACAGGCGTTCAGACGGTGCTCTGGCTTCCCTATGTCCGATGTCGGAGCTCTCTAGCTAGTAGCTGTCATTCTTCCCCTTTTATAACTTCTGTTCATGTCAGGGTCAGCTCCGCAGCTTCAGGGCCGGAATGATTTGGGTCGGGTTGTACAAAAGAAGCGGACTCACTTGAAGTACTCCAAGTCGATCCTGCTGAACAGCGATGATGGGTTGTCTAGTCAAGAAGGCAGGCGTTATATGCTCGGACACCCTGATCACCTGCATCGTTTCTCGAGACGTCGTCGCCCTTCTTTGCTGCGGTCCATGCATATCACTGCCACAGCGCAGAGCATTTCGCTCTATAGCGCTTCCCGTACGCAGGGCTGAGGTCTGTATGCGAAGACAATGAAGCGTAGAGCGTGGTTGCTTGGAGAGGCCGAGACTGCGCTCATGACATAGGCGTTCGGTAGCCGCGTGGTGAGCAGAGCCACCGAATCTGGGAGATTAATTGGGGATAGGGCGGCGATCTCCGAGATCTGGGTGCAATGAGGAGGCACGTGATGTAGAGTGGGGGGNTTTTCAGCGATGAGGGAACGAGCGCGTTTCTTTTTCTCTTCCTCTTCACTCGAACTCGGACCACTCGTTGGAGCGAGCGAGCGAAGAGGAAGAGACAACGCGCGACCACCACACTCTCAGCAATCCATTCTTTTCTCCTCAAAATGGCCCTCTCTAACCCTGCACAGGCTACCAACGTCGTCCGCCCAGTCCTCGCTCGCTCCGCAAGCAACTATCCCAACGGTTTTCCCGCGTCTCCCATCGCAGCGACCTCGGTTCAGGACGAAAATCAGCTTGTAGATGCCGTACTCGAACTTGCAGATGGGACCACCTTCCGGGGCATCAGCTTTGGTGCGGAGGGCAAGAGTGTTGCGGGCGAATGCGTCTTCCAGACCGGTATGTCTTCTCTTGCAATTTTTCGAGTGACGACATCCTCATCAGCCATTGCATATGATAGGTATGGTCGGTTATACCGAGTCCCTCACCGACCCGTCCTACGAAGGCCAGATCCTGATCCTCACATACCCACTCATTGGAAACTACGGAGTGCCCCCTCGCCCCAAGCAGGTCTCGGTGGACGAGATCCCCCAGGACTTTGAATCTTCCCGCATCCACGTCGCCGCGCTCGTAGTCGGCTCCTACTCCGAGGACTACAGCCACTTCCTCGCGGGATCCTCGCTGGGCCAATGGCTCAAGGAGAGCGGGGTGCCCGCCATCTTCGGCGTCGACACCCGCGCGCTCACCAAAAAGATCCGCGAGAAGGGGTCTATGCTCGGCAAAATTCTCGCGCGGGCTAAGGATGCCCCCGTTGGCCGTCGCGCTCTGCTCTCGCCGCCGTCTGCCCCCGCGTCTCGTGCTCCTTCGCCCCCTGGGTCTTGGCGCGAGGACTATGTGGACATCCCCTTCCATGATCCCAACCAGGACAACCTCGTTGCGGTAGTGTCGACCAAGACTCCGCGCGTGTATAAGCCTATAACTGAGCCCAGGATGCATCCCTCTGGCACGCGTCCTCTTCGCGTCATCGCCGTGGACGTCGGCATGAAGTACAATCAGATCCGGTGCTTCACCCATCGCGGTGTCGAGCTTAAGGTCGTGCCTTGGGACTACGACTACCTCGCGAGCTCGGAGGAACCCTTTGATGGTCTCTTTATCTCGAACGGCCCCGGTGATCCGACTATGGTGAAGCCCGCCATCGAGCGTCTTTCTCGCGCGATGCAGAAGACAGATCGCCCCATCTTCGGTATCTGTTTGGGGCACCAGCTCCTTGCGCTCGCGGCGGGCGCTAAGACGTCAAAGATGAAGTACGGTAACCGCGGGCACAACATTCCCTGCACGGACGCTCTCAGTGGTCGCTGCTACATCACCAGTCAGAACCACGGTTACCAGGTCGAGGCTGCGTCTCTGCCCGAAGGGTGGAAGGAGCTGTTCCAGAATGCTAACGACGGCAGCAATGAAGGTATCTACTGCGTCGACAAGCCCTTCTTCTCCGTCCAGTTCCACCCCGAGTCGACGCCTGGGCCGCGCGACACTGAGTTCCTGTTCGAGGTGTTCATCCAGAACATCATCGACTGTGCGAAGACTGGCAGCACTGTCCCGATCTCGATGCCGGGCGGCACGAAGGAGGAGAACGAGCGGCGGGTGCCGCGCGCCAACGTGCAGAAGGTCCTTATCCTTGGCTCCGGCGGTCTCTCGATTGGCCAGGCAGGCGAGTTCGACTACTCCGGCTCGCAGGCGATCAAGGCGCTCAAGGAGGAGGGCATCTACACCATCCTCGTCAACCCGAACATCGCGACGATCGCGACGTCGCGCGGCCTCGCGGACAAGGTCTACTTCCTGCCCGTCACGCCCGAGTTCGTGCGCAAAATCATCAAGTACGAGAAGCCGGACGGCATCTACGTCACGTTCGGCGGGCAGACCGCGCTCAACGTCGGCATCAAGCTCAAGGACGAGTTCGAGAGCCTGGGCTGCAAGGTCCTGGGCACGCCCATCGACACGATCATCATGACCGAGGACCGCCAGCTGTTCGCGAGCGCGATGGCGGAGATTGGGGAGCGCTGCGCGCAGTCGAGCACCGCGACGACGACGGAGGAGGCTGTTGCGGCTGCGAACACGATCGGGTACCCTGTCATCGTCCGCGCGGCGTACGCCCTGGGGGGTCTGGGCTCGGGCTTTGCGCAGAATGAGCAGCAGCTCAAGGCGCTGTGCAGCAAGGCGTTCGCGACGAGCCCGCAGGTGCTCGTCGAGAAGAGCATGAAGGGCTGGAAGGAGATCGAGTATGAGGTCGTCCGTGACTGCCGCGACAACTGCATCACGGTCTGCAACATGGAGGTAAGCCTTTCATTGCCTCCTCAGCGTCGACGTCCTACTCACGACTTGTTATCAGAACTTCGACCCTCTGGGCATCCACACAGGTGACTCGATCGTCGTCGCGCCGTCCCAGACGCTGTCGGACAGCGACTACAATATGCTCCGCACGACCGCGATCGACGTCATCCGCCACTTGGGCGTCGTCGGCGAGTGCAACATCCAATATGCGCTCAACCCCACCTCGAAGGAGTACTGCATCATCGAAGTCAACGCGCGCCTCTCGCGTTCCTCCGCACTCGCGTCCAAGGCGACCGGCTACCCGCTCGCGTTCATCGCTGCGAAGCTTGGGCTCGGGATCCCGCTGAACGAGATTAAGAACTCGGTGACGAAGGTGACCTCGGCGTGCTTCGAGCCGAGCTTGGACTACGTCGTTGTGAAGATCCCGCGCTGGGACCTCAAGAAGTTCAGCCGCGTGAGCCGGCTGCTGAGCAGCAGCATGAAGAGCGTCGGTGAGGTCATGAGCATCGGCCGCTCGTTCCAGGAGACGATCCAGAAGGCCATCCGGGCAATTGACGACCAGTTCTCTGGGTTCGCAAAGGTGAGATGGGTTGCTTGTGAGTTAGTCTTGACATGATGCTCATGGATGTGGCATTGTACAGAACGACTACGTCGAGGACATTGACGAGGAGCTCATGAACCCGACGGATAAGCGCATCTTCGCTATCAACACTGCCTTCCACCGCGGCTACAGCGTAGACAAGATCTGGCAGATGACGAACATCGACAAGTGGTTCTTGACCAAGCTTGAGTCGATTTACAAGATGGAGCGCCGCCTCTAGTGAGTATTTTTCCTTTTTACTGCATCGTCTACTGTGCTGATGGCTCGTTCAGCGAATACAACGCCACATCGATCACGCCCGACCTTCTCAGGCATGCAAAGCAGCTTGGCTTCTCTGACAGGCAGATCGCGACGTGCATGGGCTCCACCGAGCTCGCTGTGCGTCGTCTTCGTCAGGAGAACGGCATCGCGCCCTTCGTCAAGCAGATTGATACCGTCGCAGCCGAGTTCCCTGCTTTCACGAACTACCTCTACACGACCTACAACGCCGTCGAACACGACGTCACCTTCGAGGACTGCGGTGTCATCGTACTGGGCTCCGGCGTGTATCGCATCGGCTCGTCCGTGGAGTTCGATTGGTGCGCGGTTCGTGCTATCCGCACCTTGCGCGAGAACGGCCTCCCTACAGTGATGATCAACTACAACCCGGAGACTGTCAGTACCGACTACGACGAAGCGGACCGTCTCTACTTCGAGAACATCAGCCTCGAGACCGTCCTCGATATCTACGACACCGAGCGCTCTCGCGGCGTCATCCTTTCTATGGGTGGTCAGACGCCGAACAACATTGCACTGCCGCTCTACCGCCAGAACGTCAAGATCTACGGCACGTCGCCCGAGATGATCGACACTGCGGAGAACCGGTTCAAGTTCTCGCGCCTGTTGGACGAGATCGGCGTCGACCAGCCGCTCTGGAAGGAGCTGTCGAGCTTCGAGGAGGCGCACGCGTTCTGCGAGAAGGTCGGGTACCCGGTGCTCGTCCGTCCCTCTTACGTACTTTCTGGCGCGGCGATGAACGTTGTGTTCAGCGAGAACGACCTCAACAGCTATCTCTCGCAGGCTACCGCCGTCTCGCGCGAGCACCCCGTCGTCATCACCAAGTACATCGAGGGCGCGAAGGAGATCGAGATGGACGCCGTCGCGAAGGACGGCAAGATGATCATGCACTATATCTCGGAGCACGTCGAGAACGCGGGCGTGCACTCGGGCGACGCGACCCTCATTCACCCGCCGCAGGACCTCGACCCAGAGACGGTCCGTCGCATCGAAGACGCGACGGCCAAGATCGGCAACGCGCTCAACGTGACCGGCCCGTACAACATCCAGTTCATCGCGAAGAACAACGAGATCAAGGTCATCGAGTGCAACCTGCGCGCCGCGCGCTCGTTCCCCTTCGTCTCGAAGGTCACGGGCATCGACGCGATTGAGATGGCGACGAAGGTCATGCTCAACCTCCCCGTTGAGGCGTACCCGCACGTCCCGCTCCCGCCCGACTACGTCGGCGTCAAGGTCCCGCAATTCAGCTTCAGCCGCCTATCAGGCGCGGACCCTGTCCTTGGTGTCGAGATGGCGTCGACTGGTGAGGTCGCGTGTTTCGGTCGGGACAAGTACGAGGCTTATGTCAAGGCGCTCATCTCGACGGGTATCGTGCTGCCGAAGAAGAACATCCTGTTCTCTATTGGTAGCTACAAGGAGAAGCTCGAGATTTTACCCTCAGTCCAGCGTCTGCACGCTGCTGGGTATAACATCTTTGGTACTTCGGGTACCGCGGACTTCTTCACCGAGCACGGCGTTCCTTGCAAGGTACGTGTTGATGCATGTTATATAGCACTCACTATGCATGCTCACTTGCACTTGTCCTACAGTACCTGGAGATCCTTGGCGAGGAGGGTGACCAAAAGTCCGAGTACTCGCTCACGCAGCACTTGGCGAACAACCTTATCGACATGTACATCAACTTGCCGTCCAAGAACCACTACCGGCGCCCTGCCAGCTACGCCAGCAAGGGTTATCGCACTCGACGGATGGCCGTCGACTTCGCCGTGCCGCTGATCACGAACGTTAAGATCGCTAAGCTCTTGTTTGAGGCTCTTGTGCGCAAGCTGCCGTTGGAGGTCTCTCCGATCGACTTCAAGACGTCGCACGACACGCACACCTTCCCAGGCCTTGTAAACATCGCCAGCTTTGTTCCCGACCTCTCGCTCGCCGGAGAGGACATTGTCAATGCGACGAAGGCGTCCCTCAGTGGCGGCTTCGCGACTGCCCTCATCCTTCCCGTTGGTATCCAGACGAAGATTGCGGACAGGACTGCTCTCGACAAGGCTACTGGCAATATTGCGGGCCAGGCGTATTGCAACTACGCATTGAGCATCACCGCTTCTGCCTCCAACGTGAAGGAGATCGACGAGGAACTTGAGGCTGACGTCAAGTCGCTCTTCGTTCCCTTCCGCTATGGCGATCCCGACAGCCAGGTCACCGCCGCTGCCGCTCACTTCGCTTCGTGGCCCGTCGACAAGCCGGTTGTCACCGATGCTCGTGGTGCCAACCTCGCCCCCATCCTCCTCCTTGCCGACCTCCACAACAGTTCGCTGCACGTCACTAACGTTCAGACAAAGGAGGACATGCTCCTGATTTCGCTCAGCAAGGCGAAGAAGCTGAAGGTTACCTGCGACGTGACCGTCTACTCTTTGTTCTTCAACCGCGAGCAGTTCCCTGGTGTCACTTGCTTGCCCACTGCGGAGGACCAGCAGTATCTGTGGAACAACCTCGACGCGATCGACGTCTTCTCGGTCGGCCGTGTACCCTATGAGCTCGCTACTCAGCTCGGAAAGCACGCGTCGGCCGCCTCCGGGATTGAGGAGACGTTGCCGCTCCTTCTTGGTGCGGTTGCCTCGGGACGCCTCACCTTGGACGACATCCGCCTACGCCTTCACGATAACCCGTTGCGCATCTTCGCTCTCCCCGAGCAAAGTCACACCACCGTCGAGATCGTTGTCGGGCGCAAGTACCAGTTCCATAAGCGGGAGCACTGCTGGTCTCCGCTTGAGGGTACCGTCGTCAACGGCACCGTGCATCGCGTCCAGATTCACGGTCAGACCGCTTTCCTGGATGGCGAGCTCTCCGGCCTCCCTCTCGGCAAGGACTTGTCGAGTGCGACTATCCATCCTCCTGCAGAGCGGCGTGCGTCGATCTCGGGTGGNCGCCCGGAGATCCCCGCTCTGGCTTCCAAGGGTGCCGAGGCTGCCGCGCCTGCTCAGTCTGCACCCACCGTCTCCTCCATTAACGCCACGGCGCTCGCTCCCATCCAAGGACCTGTTACGAGCACTCAGATCTTCACTCACCTTCTTCCTCACCCTGCCTTCAACCGCCGCCACATTCTCACTGTGAAGCAGTTCAGCCACCGCGACGTGCACGATCTCTTCACGCTCGCGCACGAGATGCAGCTACAGGTCGAGCGRAACGGCACGCTGGACATCCTCAAGGGCAAGGTCCTCGCGACGCTCTTCTACGAGCCCTCGACACGTACCTCGTCGTCGTTCGACACTGCCATGAAGCGCTGTGGTGGTGAGGTCGTCAACGTCAACGTTGACTCCTCGTCCGTCCTCAAGGGCGAGAGCTTGCCGGACACTATCCGCACGCTCGGTTGCTACGCCGATGCGATCGTCATCCGCCACCCGGAGGTCGGTAGCTCTCAGCTCGCTGCGAAGTTCTCCCCTGTGCCCATCCTGAACGCCGGCGATGGTGTTGGCGAGCACCCTACCCAGGTGAGTAGTAGTCATGCGCACTTGCCATYATGGTATTGACTTTGCTCCAGGCCCTGCTCGACGTTTACACCATCCGTTCTGAGCTTGGAACGGTCAATGGGCGGACCATCACCATGCTCGGTGATCTCAAGAACGGCCGCACCGTTCACAGCCTTGTCACCCTGCTCTCGCTCTACTCTGTACGCCTCAACTTCGTCTCGCCGCCGTCGCTCGCGATGCCCGCTAGTGTCGTCTCTGCCGCGCGCAAGGCAGGCATCCCGGTCTACCAGTGCGAGTCCCTCGAGGAGGTTCTCGCCGAGACCGACGTCCTCTACGTCACCCGGATGCAGAAGGAGCGCTTCAAGGATGAGGCTGAGTGGTTGGCGGTCAAGGACGCCTACCGCATCGACCATGCGGTCCTGTCYCGCGCCAAGGAGGAAATGATCGTCATGCACCCTCTTCCTCGCGTCAACGGTATGTCATGCTTTGCCAACGTCATGGTTCCCCCGATGCTTACTATCGTACAGAAATCGACCCTGACGTCGACTTCGACTCTCGTCGCGCTGTYTACTTCCGCCAGATGCGCTAYGGGCTCTTCGTAAGNTCCGGNTNCTANNAYGCTCTTTGWGAGCCAACGTTCATGACCTCTGTCGTTTAGATCCGCATGGCGCTCTTGGCGAGCGTGATGGGCTGAGCGCTGGCCGAGCCCCGTYYCCATCTATCTGTTCAAAAAGTACAGCTGATATCTCGGACAGACATAGAATCTAATGTGAAAACGGAGGAGTAGAAATGACACGGACAYGAAAGCAGCATAGCAACAAATGTATCAGTTTTTTTCTTGTTTCAATAGAAGTAGACCCCAATAGAGGGCATCGACAGTAATAGCGTTCGATTAGCCCTCGAGAGCATGGCGGCCAGTGTGCTCAGGCTGGATACTACTAGGAAAGTCCATCATGAACCCATCTGTCATTGCYTACCTCGGATKTATGGACAATTCTGATACATATWTGCGAGCATAGTTTGCTGAGAAATACCTACGATACGAAAGGGATSCCTCCAGTATGATCGCATTGCGCRAGCGCGRTGTGACATRATGTTCTACACNAAGNCGTRAGATYGCTGAGAGGCTGTGCCRCCTGGACTTGATTTGGACACTCNTTGGACCCGCTTGGACCGCACACGGACGGCCCACTGGCACATCCTCCCACAGGGACCCCTGACGTGTGCCAATACTAACACACACYATGCTACGTTAGGTCCAAGTRCATGTTCAAGACGTGGTTGCGGCATCCTTGTAGACCCTCCRATCCGCCTCTCTCATCCGTCCAATGAACCGCAAATGCGGAATCTTCCGACGGCGAWCCAACGTGAGTCAACTCYYGTAGTAAAGACTCCCTGGCGTTCCYAACGATGTTCTCGAGCTTGAGCTGCAGTATTCTAACAGCTGAGGTATGCTGTACCGTCATATACAGGATCACAAGCCCTTGAATGTCGTGTATTSTACCTGGACCGAGCGATCAAGATGTTGCACACTATCCTTGGGTGCCGCAGCCACGCCTTGAGCTTGAATACGCGCTTGGACCACACGTAGCAAYGCTTGTGGGGTTCACATGGACCCACKTTGCGCCTGCACCCATTTTAAAAGAGCTTGCRCGACTTTGCCCATCGTTCAACGAGCCGCGGCTTTCGTACCCTTGCATCTCTTTGCGYCGACGTTTCAGTGAGTGTAGCTCTCCGCNNNTTSARTMGCCCGTMYGATGAGCCATCTKYTGACATGAYCCTACCCTTAGAMGTTCGTYATGGCATCWTCACCTWCCTACCTTCCCACAGAAATCAGCTACCTCATCATCGAGCATCTTTCGCCGGCCGATGATAAAGCGACCTTCCTATCCTGCTCGCTCGTTTGCCGCTCGTGGCTTCCCGTGGCCCGTGCCGGGCTGTTCGAGTCTCTCAAAGTTGTTACGACGGCGAATGGTCGGTTGGACGCTTTCGCGAATTTCCTGGCTCGCTGTCGAGACGTCTGCCCGTTGATCCGCGACCTCACWCTCAGCTGCAAGCCCGAAGCGCCTGCAGAGGATAACAATGCGCCGGATCGGATCCCATGGCCCCATTTCAGGACGGTGGTGTTCATGCTCCCCCGACTGCGTTCACTCACTCTGGACGGGATTTGCGTCACTCCGAGTCGTAGCACGCCGGAATGCCTCGACGTTGACCCGGCGGACAGGCCGACTCTCCAATCCCTGCGCATGACGGGCTCCCAGCTATATCACATGAACATGTCGAGCGCGCTTGGCGTTGTGCGTATCTTCTCCGAGGTTGACAGCCTGACATTTGGGGGCATCTGGCGCAAGGTGTACAGAAGTCCCGATCCATCCACCGTCTGTTCCACCACGATCCGACATGTCCACATTGATTCGCTGGGGGCAATGATGGCTCGGCACTTCTGCCAGTTCCTAGGACCGCCTCGTGGGGACACCCTTCACTCGATCCATTACACCTGGAACTCGTGGGCCGAGCTCGGGGCGTATGAATCGCTTCTAGTGAACCACGCGAAGAGCATGAAGCATCTGGAGCTCAAAGCGACAGACAGGTTCTGGATGAGCAGGGAATCGACTGTACAAGCGAGTGAGTGCCACTGCCGCTTCTCGTTCATACGCTTTCTGAGCACGAGTATGATAGACCTTGGACTTTGGATCGCGTTCGGCGACGCTATGGCGAGGTGCGCCCAGCTCGAATCGCTGTGCCTGCACGTCCCCTTCGAGCAACCCGCCCACAGGGCACTGTCCGTCTTGATGATCCTATCTCGCGGTCCGCCGCGTGCCCTTCGGCGTTTCGCCCTGAAGATCCCGATCCACTGTCAGAGCAATCCGGACGACCAGGATCGGAATGCCATGTTCCAAGATGAAGAAACTTGGGGACACTGCGACTCTATGCTCGTCGCTATACAGTCGTTGACGTCGGTCGTGCTAGAGTTGCAGGCTTTGCCTGCGCTGGATGCGTCTGCTCAGGAGGAGAGCACTCTCGCGATTCGGCGCGCCCTTCCGAAGGTCTGCGCAAAGGGTATTTTACGTGTCGACTTCACTGTATGCCCTTAACGCTTGGATGGATCTGAACGACCCTGGTATCGGAAGAAGTAGTAGATGTTGTACACTCCTCATCCTTGGCTTCATACTTCGCCCGTATGACTACTAAATTGTGACTACTCGGAAGTTGACGAAAGAAGTCGAGAGGGAATACTGCGAGCGTAATCACACACGAACGTCCTATGTGCTGCAAAGGCGCCTAAGGGAAGAAACCGTACCCCTTCCTGCCGCCCTCGATCTGCTCCTTTCGGAATTCGGCCGCGAAGGAACGGAGCCATTCCGGTGAGAGCGGCTGCTCCCAATTCATACCGGTCTTCATGCGGTCGTCGTCGAGTGTCCTGAGAAGATGGCTGTGGAAGTTGTATATGGTCTCGATGGCCTCGAGAGTGAGAGGCTGGCGGTCGAACCGCGCCACGAAGCACTGWGCGCAATCAATACATGCGCCGGTGACGTCAGTGCATACTCGTCAGCACCGCTACTCMAAGGTCTCAAGGGCGGCGTGTTTACACACCGTGCCTGCATCATCGATCTGCCAACTATACCGCATAAGCGAGAAGCGCAGAAGGGAATCAGTAAGTATGCATACTGCATAGGAGCAAACGCATTCGTCGGTTCAATGCGGAGGTACACTGCCAGCTTGTTGTCCGCTAGCGCGCGGGTCCCACCGTGATGGCGCTCGCTCCAGATCAAGAGTGGGAACCCGCAAATCGCAGTGACGGGGCAAAGCTCGCCYTGAGTGAACACGGAGTGGGTYGCCTTSAGGAGGACGTTTTGGAACCGCTTCCTCCATGGCCCATGGCGGTTGTCGAGGATCCTGATAGCCCATACCTCRTCGTCGGCGARGGGAYGGCACATCGGCTTGTGCATCTTCCAGTGTGCGACTTGGCACTCTCTGGWCTGTGATATANCNCGTNNNTGTGCAGATTARTACTACACCCCTCTGCAACATGACGCGRGGTCTTGCGGCACAATAACRGCGATGGCGACGACGTACACAGTATTTCCCTGTTGCACCGTGGCATTTGGAACACGCTTTGAGGCCTTCTGCGGGGGTTTTYCCGCACTTCGAGCAACGGTTGGGTGGTGCCGTCATGGTGGACTTGAAGAGCTGGCAGATGGAAGCTTAGGTCAAGACGCCGTAGGACTACCGCAGCGACCAGGCGTCTGACTACGGACCATAGCCGCCTTGGGTTCTCGGAAGGGAAGGTAAGTATGGCCCCATTTGAAGCAGCTCTAGCGGAAGCTTCTTCAACAGTCAAGTGTCGATAGATGTGATCATGATGTGCATRGACGGCCTGATCAGCAYAACAAATSTACCGTYGATAGACTTTTTCGATGCATGCGTGGTCAATTACTGAGAGACCAGGAAACAGAAGCGCCCAGTCATGGTCATGACCTGCTGTGGCAGTTGCGAGGGCCCACACGTTGTTTGAACATTAGATTCTTGCATCTCGGTCAGTACCATTCGAGCAATTCAAGAAGATACGCGTTATTACATACCAGTACTATCTATGAGTGTACTAACGGGCGTACGATCCGTCACATGAGTACAATAATTGTCAACGGGAGCTCACATGTCGACACGTTACGACGTCGGGGCCGCGCGGTAGGAGTCGCGCTTGCGACTACCACTTGTTTCGATCCGGACGTACTCGCTCTCCTCGCGCCGCTCGTCCTCTTCCTTGCGCACGCTCATGTACGCGTCTCCGAGGATCTGCAGCGCGACTGCGCGCAGCTGCGCCTTCGCGCGTGGCACGCTGGGGTCCTCGAGCAGTCGGTCGCACGTCTCGCGCAGGACCGACTCGATCTCGAGCTTCGCACCCTGTAAGACAGGTCAATATTACGAGAATCGAGAATACGCATTACGGGGAACAACATACCTTGAAGAGCGTTTGCACGCCCTTCTCGGCCGCTTGCTCCTCCAGCTTCTGCTTCTCTTCGGGAGTCAGGTTGCCCGCCTTCTCTGCCGCCTGTATCTGCTCGAAGACGTTCTTGAGCTCCATTGCGGCACGAAGCGTCGACACGCTGAGCAGGTGTCAGTGAGGCCTTTCTGTCCATGCCATGATGCGGACTTACGTCTCGCTAAACACATGGTATTTTCCTTGCACGTTGTGGATCCAGCCACCCATGCCGAGGAATGTTTGGTTTGAGGCGAGATAGTGTTTTGCCTTCTGAGCGTATACGAAGCCGATTGCATGCAACAGATCTACGCCATAGGACTCTTTCTTGAGCTCCCTATCATTCGAGTCAGCTCAGAACAGTCGCATAGTAGGACGTCTGGGGCGCATACTCTGCCTCGAGCTTGCATATCGTTCGGAAGCTTTCTGACACCTGTGGATCGCTGGGACCGGCTGCGGACTCTGTGAATATCGAGAGCTTGCGGTCCAAGTTCTCCACCAGCTTCGCCACTCGTTCGGCTCTTGCGGCAGCTTTCTGTCAACAGCACTCTAAGTGAGTGTCCAAGCAGACAGTTCACGCAGACCTACCTCCGCCGCAGCCTTTCGAGCTTTCTCCTCTCTACGAGCCTTCTCCTCTGGTGACAATATCTCCCGCCCCTTTGCATCCCGCTGCACATTCTCGCTCTCGTTGTCCTCCTCCTCCTGCAGGGCCGCCTTCATGTCCTTTGCAAGACTAATGTGACCGATGATGGGCACGAACCGCTCGCCTCCAAAAATGCTGCCGAAGATCTCCTCGGGGTCGACGAACCCGCCCTCCGGCGCACTCTCCTTGGGCCCAAACTCGTTGTACTTCCGCCGGAGCTCGGGGTCCGATAGAGTCTGGTACGCGATGGCAATTTCCTTGAACCGTTCCTCTGCATGGGGGTCGTCGCGGTTCTTGTCTGGATGGTGCTTGATCGCCAGTCGCCCTTTCTCATCATTCAGCTCGCGTCTAATACGGAACGAAGGGGCGGGAACGCACTGTACGCCTTCTTGATGTCGTCCGTTGTGGAATCGACAGGCACACCGAGCAAGTCATAGTAACCCGTTTCGAGCGGCTTCTCCTGCGTGCCAATCTTGCGGCCCTTCCGAGCACCCTGTGCTGATGATGACCCGCTACCACCACCGAGTCCGACCGAGCTCTTCGCGTTGTTGGTGTAATGGCTTGGTATTTGTGTGGGATAGAACGCGTGTGAGATGATCGTTTTGCAGTTATAGCAGGAGACACTGAGGAGCGTTCCCGGACGCGGCTGGGGTGATGGTACAGGGAATTCAAGCGCAACGGAACATTGCGAGCAGGTGGTCGGGATGTGGGGCACGAGCGGTCTTGATTGAATCGGCGCGCTCATCGTTCAAGGTTAGTAGTTAGAAGTAGATGCAATCAGTAGCTGTGAGAAATCATGAAAGGCCAGGTGAGGCCAGGTCGTGGCAGAGATGAAGTGGGAGTAGTGAGGAGAGGGACATCTCGCCGTCAGCCACAGCACGCCCAATACGGCAGTAGACGCGCGTGCAAGCCGTACATATGTGGCCCGGCTCGGCACACGAAGTAAATCCGCAGTACACCGAAGCTGCACCAATGCTCGCATTTAAGAGTCTTCATCTGGTTGGGCCTCGGTGAATATTTTCAGAGACAAAACTTGCAAGCTGTTGTATGTAGCTCTTCTGCGCGGGCATCCTGGTTCACGCAATAGCCAATCAAGGTAATCGATCACCCGGCACGTGGCAGAGATCGAGTCAAAGAAATCGAGATCTATCTTTGAGCAGTGGACTGCGATTGAGGACTCACGTATAACTTGACTCTTTCCTCCATCCTCTCCGGTACCATGGCCTCGCTAGCGGATGAGAAGTACGAACTGATTACGAGGAGATTGCAAGAGGTGCTTGGCGGAGATCTCATCAAGGCCATTCTCGCGGAAGGACGGACACCCAAATGCTACTGGGGTACGCGCGCGTAACCTTTCCTCTATGTTAATGTATGCTTATCATATGGATGGACTATAGGCACTGCGCCCACAGGACGACGTGCGCAACTCTTCTCTCTCTGATTGAGACCCGCTTGCTCAAGCAGACGCCCGTGCAGCACACATCGGGTACTTCGTGCCCCTCACGAAAATCGCCGACTTCTTGCGCGCCGGCGTAGAGGTCACTATCCTTCTCGCTGGTAGGTGGTCGATATCACATCCGACGTCCTCGCGAGCGATGTGGTCGTAGACCGAACGGGTCCTCATCCTTACCCGACAGATGTGCACGCGTTCCTCGATAACCTCAAGGCGCCGCTCGAGCTGGTCGCACACAGGACAGAATACTACAAGAAGATCCTCCTCGCCGTCTTCACCTCCCTCGGCATCCCGACGTCAAAACTTCGCTTCGTGGAGGGCTCCTCTTACCAATTGACCAAGGAGTACAACCTCGACAACTACAGGCTATGCGCGATCGTGACTGAGCACGATGCGAAGAAGGCTGGAGCCGAGGTCGTCAAGCAGGTCGAGAGCCCGCTCCTGAGCGGTCTGCTCTACCCTGGGCTGCAAGCGCTGGACGAGCAGTACCTCGACTGCGATTTCCAGTTTGGTGGTGTTGACCAGGTTCGTCCTGATCTCATCTCGTTGCTGTTAGAATCATGTCCCCATGCGTGAACATGTCTGCAGCGCAAGATCTTCACCTTCGCCGAGCTCTACCTCCCGCGCCTCGGGTACAAGAAGCGCGCACATCTCATGAACCCCATGGTACCCGGCCTGGGCGGCGGCAAGATGTCGTCCTCGGACCCGGACTCCAAGATCGACTTCCTCGACGCGCCCGAGGTGGTCCGGCGGAAGATCAAGAAGGCGTTCTGTGAGGAGGGCAACGTCGACGAGAACGGCGTGCTCTCCTTCGTCGAGGCCGTGCTCATCCCGATCAGCCAGCTCCGCATCGAGCGCGCGAAGGGCCAGACGGGCGCCGACGCGGACGAGGGCGCGGGCGCGACGGGCAGCCAGAGGCCGTTCGTGCTCGAGGGCGCCTCGGAGGGCACGGTGTTCTCGATCTTCAGGAAGGAGGAGTATGGCGGATCGCTCCATTACGCGTCCATCGAGCAGCTGAAGGAGGACTTTAAGGAGAGGAAGCTCCACCCGAAGGACCTCAAGACGGCCGTCGCGGACGCGATCGTTCAGCTCCTGGATCCGATCCGCCAGGCGTTCGAGAAGGACGAGGAGTGGCAGAAGGTGGAGAAGCTGGCGTACCCCGACCCGAACGCGAAGCCGGAGAAGAAAAAGAAGGCGAGTCTTGCCTGTTTGACTGTTCAGAATGGGGTACGGGTTACTGACGATCGGTGCAGGCCAAGGTGTACCACCCGCCTCCACCGGGCAAGGGCAAGAACGCGAAGCCGGCAGACGGTGCTGCTGCTGGAGAAGCTGCGTCGACTGAACCTGCTGTTCCTGCTGAGGGCGCGCATTCTGCGGCGGAGGCCGCCAAGCAGCAGGAGACGTCTTCATGACATATAGATGGATGCAGAAGCTGATACATTTTGTTGTACGTATACGTCGGATTGAATACGTTTCATGATTGACCCCAACGGGGTAATCACTTGGGGCAATTTACTCGCTCATGAAGGTCTATAACGGTTCTGCAGGATGAGACTCGTGCACTACAGTCAAGTACGCTTCCGCGCCTGTCTGCGCTCAGAAAGAGGTGCTCTCGATGCGGGACTCATTGAATGCGCTCTTGTGAGATCTCACTGTGATCAATTGGGTGAGTCTACTACATCGTGTCCACATAACCGCAAAGTCCTTGTCCGTGGTATATATGCAACAAGGGTAACGATAGCAAAGTCCAAACGACGAGGGGGTCTGATCACGAAGGGATGCGGTAACATCAAGCGACTCCGTCCTAGCCCTCTACTGGAAGAGGATCTGGAGCTTGACGGGGTAGCACGAGTCGAAGTCGTAGCCGCGGTCGGGCGCGGCCTTGTAGTACACCGCGTTCTCGAACGTCGTCTGGCAGAGCGAGAACGAGTCCGCGTCGTTGTTCACCGCGAGCAGCGGCAGGCCCGCGTCGCCCTGCTGTTGAACAAGCAATCATCAGCATTGAGCACGAGTGCGGAGGGGGGTAGAGTAATAAGACTGACCACAGCGCAGTAGATTTGGGCGCCGGCCAGAGGGTTGGCCGAGGCGCGCGCGGCGAACTCGAGCGAGTTGCCCGCGTCGACAGTCGTCGCCTGCGCGGGCGTCGCACCGTCGCTCTGCAGGATGAGCGTCCCGTTCTCGAGCGACACGGTCGGGTACGTGATCGGGTACGAGCCCCAGGACTCCTCCGTCTGTATTGCGTAAACAACCGATCGGTCAGCATTACACGGGAGGCTCTCAGGAACGGCGAGAAGGGAGGTGAGAGGGAGACAACGTACGATGAAGTGCCAAATCTGCGTCTGCTGGAAGGCCCCGGCGGTGCCGAGGACGAGGGGCGCGCCGGTGCTGTCGGTATTGGGGCCGGTGGTGTTGTACGCGGCGAGCGTGAAGCTCGATGAGGTGTCGAACACGCCGCTGCCGAGACCGTCGCACCAGGGCCCCGGGGCAGCACGCTTCATGGGTGTCGCCATGACGGAGGCAGCGGAGAGGGCAGCAGCGAGCGCGGTGAGGGCGAGCATGTCGAGAGTTGGTAGGAAGAGGAGGGGGTGAGTGGGTAGAGATGGCGGGAATGAGAGAGAGCTTGTTTCATCGAACCGTTCGATAGTGAGCTTATATATTGGTAGGCGGGATGAAGCGCAGTCCGAAAGGCCTGAGGTGGGCTCCGTGGAGCCTTCACACATCGCGCATCAGCACCCAAGGCCTGAGCCCTCAAGCATAGGAAATGATTGCCAAGGCCTCGACGGCGGGCGTTCGCCGAAGGTGCGCTGCGGCTGTGCACCAGAGGGACTTGTCACGTCGATCTCCGGCAGGCAAGCGGACGTCCATACCTCGTTGATTGGCCAGCACGGAGCGACGCGCTGCGAGTTGAAGGTGACATCAGGCCGTCCCGGAAATCAAGGCGGGCACATGCGCGGATTCGAATTCAACAAGGGCTCGTCGCCGCCCAGTGTAGATCAGGTTAGCGACCAGGTCCAAGTTGTGTAGGCCCAGGTCGACTCGAACGGCATCCAGTAGCAGCTGGTAGCATCACAGGGTACAACAACCAGATGCGGTCCGAGGACGGTGGGCGGTGGGCGTCGGTGATATCGGCCTGGGTTCGCCGTTGTGCATCGTGGTTCGCCTTGCGGGTGAGACGCCCAAGCAGTTGCAGCGGAATCCCCGAATGAAGTATGATCGCGGCGTACGATCCCGCCTCTGCACGGAGGGGCATAGCCAACGACACAGCGTCGATGAGGTTGGGAAAGCTGGTTCGTAAGTCATGGCCGTGTATTAATCCGGCCGGGGCGCTGATCATGGCATGTCGGATGCGAAGTTAGGTCATGCAGAAAGGCTCAAGCTCGCATTCAGAGTCCGAGCTAGACGGGCGAATTCAAGGTGATGAGAGCATTTGAAGGTGACACCGCGTGCATGGTACATACCGCTGAATCAGATATAGTCTCCCATAGGCAGATGGCCCATGTACTTTTTCAGTAGTTGTGAACACACGCTGGCTCGAAGTGGTCAAAATTCACTGAGCAGTAATATTTCCTTGCGCAGTAGTCCGCTAGCGGAAGTGGTTGACAGGGATTGGGTTGATACAGGCCGGTGTCGACTAGCATCGGGCCCAAGGGGCCCGCAAAAACGACTCTATCCCTATTGAGGCGGGCTGTATATGTATCAGCGGGTATGTTCATGGGTAGACTCACATCGAGCGTAGCGCGAGAGGGCGCAGGGAGGTGAGGGGCCAGGCGCCTCGGTGTAGACTGAGATCACGAACAACAGGGCAGCCTGACGCTTCTTCGATAGAGGCCGTGACGTCCTGAGTAGAAATGCACCTATAACGAGGGTGCTGTCAGGGCAAGTCAGTAAAGAGAACAATCGAGGCCCATTCTAGTTTGCTGAGTGCTCAGTGTGGGGTAAGAGTTTGCGCCTGTATCGGAGACAGAGGAGAGAGCCATTGAGAACAGCGCACACAGACAGTAACCCAGAAACGCATAGTATTAGCAGGACCCAGCGTATCCTAGACGTCACCGTGGTCATCGTCGACGTCGCCGTCCAGGAGAGCGTCGTGTGCATGCTACAGTGGCGCCCAAGATCTCGATCGGAGAAGACAGGCGCTTGTTGGTGTTCCGCTCATCCCGTGGCGAGCGCCGAGTGTGCCAGTCGTCCTGCACCCCCAGTCAAAATTTACAACGGGCGTATCCGTCGGTGTCCGGGATCTACGGATTTCCGGACAGCCCCGTATGGCAACGGAAAAAGTGCACTGGTGCGTAATGTTTTACGGGGCATTCTGGAGTGGCAATGGCCATCTACGCGTGCATCCGTGCATATCCGCTCCTGCAGAATAGCAAAGCTTGTTCAGGAACCCCATATACACACATATGCTCCCGTATCCAGCCGTATCAGCACGTAGGTTTACTGTTCGAAACCGCATATATACGTTCCATTCTGCAAATAGCTTTACTAATATACACATACGGGCCCGCCGACCACGCAATCCATACGAGTCGGCACAGATGTGAAGGTAGCTCGCAGGCTATACGCACGTGGGCAGCCCGCTGCCCATCGTTCCCTCGCACCTGCACATATCCCGTCCCTACCCATTGCATCGTTGGCCTGCACCCCCTACTGCGTGTTGCCTTGCCTTGGGACGCGCTCGCTAGGACGAGTAAAAGACCATCCGTTAGACGAAAGCCGTGGCAGGTGGGGATAGTAACAGAACGCAAAACTCACCTGGCGCGGGACCCAAGGTGTTCCGACTGGGCGTCACTGGGCGCATATAGTCAGTGTTCTGGGTCAATCATCGAGCCGTAACGCCATGAGCCTACGTACTGGGAGGATTTGCACAGTTTGGTGTGAGTACGAAAGATGCTATGAGAATTATATCAGAACAAGGGAATAGGCGACAAGAGCAAGGACGAACGTCGTACGAAGGACGGAGATGGTGGTGGTCAGAAGACAAGCGAGTGTGTCGAGTTCTAACACGACGTCGCTACACTTAAGGAGAATCGCGAGGGAGGTATGACGTCGGTGTTTCGATCCATAGCCAAGACAGAAGGCGGGCGCTTGCTCGAGGACGAGGAGGGCACGTCAGACAGTCACAGGACGGGGCGAGAGGGCAAGCTATGGGATTGGCTGAGGGCATGTCTTGGGGCAAACACAGACGGGCGCGGACTTGTTCTAAACACGAGCGTCGTCGAGCAAGCGGCCCCAGACAACAGGCGGTTGTCAAGCCAAACACCTGCTTGACGAGCCCGAACACGTCCAGATCGAGCCAAACACGGTCGAGCAAAGCAACGCAAAGCATGTTTGAGCACGTCTCGACGGTCTCGAGCATCGTCTGATTCAACACATGTCAACCGTGTGAATTTGCATCGTATCAGACCAGATGGGCCCGGATGCACTCCGCAATTTTTGACATTTCGCAGAACTGGACGGAACAAAGCAGTAGGCCGCGTTGTTAATTTTGACTGGGCTGCACCCTCTGCTCCTTGTCTACCACGGCTCGAGAACACTAGGCTCACTCAGCCAACGGCGCATATGTCTTCAGGCTCTCCCCATGCACGAGGCTATGCTGCGGACTCAAGATAACCTAGCTGCACACCTCAAGACCAAGTACTGGAGCATGCTTGGTAGCCGTCGCCTGTGGACATCCCGCTCATCCACGAGTGAACTCAGATATCGATGTATATAGGTTCTCAATGGGGGTATTCTCTTGCAATATACTGTATACTGTGTCCCCTTGATCTGCGGGTCTCTCACTTGCTCCGTCAATCTGCTGTCCTCTGAGTCGCTTTGCTCTATTTACTCGGCTAGCTCTGCCCGACTAAGATGTTGGCTGAGCATCCGCAGACCCACAATCCAATGTCGTTCTGCCCTCTGAACGATACACAGCCTACAATTCTGTTCTTGACTGACTCTTGCACATTCCAAATCCTCCCGGCGCGACCGCCTCTGGAGACATCCATCGAGTATGCTGTCATGATGTTGAGTGTATCTCTAGTGCGTATCTTCACGACTACTCGTGGCTTCGTCCGTTCACATCTCTCTCATCTCGCTCGTAGACGTTCACAGAATACCAGCGAGCGCTGATGAAGTGAATCAATCCGCAGTGAGTACGAACTTCTAGTCATCGCTCGACGACAGCCAAATCCGGCTTCTTCGACCTGCGTGCATCGTTCCATATGGTGCTGGTAGTAGGTACGCGCCGAGGACGTGGCCGTCGCAAACCCCAGAACGGCCGGTGTACCCGCGATTGGAGGCTCACAGCGGTCCAGCTACATCAACATGGCCTATGCCGGCCTGCACTCTAAGGTTCTGTACGTACTTGTTCATAGGACGTCGTATCGGACCTGACCTGCTCGATCGCTCAGATCTTTCTGTTCGTCTGTCGCTGCGTGCGCGGCGAGCATGCGCTCGTCGCGGTCGCGTCAAGACCATTTGCCGGCGAATACGCTCGCTTGGGTGCTTCCGTGCGCCCTACGCATCCGACCCCTGTTCGCAGCCTGTTCAATGTGCTCTTGAGCGGAAGCCAGTCATGTCGAAGGTACGCCTGAGACGCTCTGCTGCATGCCCTCGATCCGATTGCGATTCCCCACAGACCTTTGAACCGGCACCCCGACCTGCTACCGAACCGGCACCTCGACATGCCAAGGACGCTATTCAAGACATCGCACGATACGCACACTTCGCCCGCTCCGCCAGTATCGCAAATCTTTCCTAAAATCACTCTAGGACCTCATACAGACTTACACTCAAGCACGCACCGTCGCTAGGCATTATAATACAAGTCTTGATGTACGTACGGGACACTACGACCGGACATTATGGTGTCAGACTCAAGCGCGCAGCATATCAATTTGACACTCGAGGCCGACATGAAGGCGCTCTCTCTTCCTCTATGCCGGAGTGACTTCAGGAGATATTCTCATCGAGTTCTCATAAGTCGGGAGATCTGCAGGTACGCCAGGACTGCGGTCCTTTCTATGATGGTACACGCTAACGGTGCTGTGCTAGCCCTCTTCTTGTATGTACAGCTGCATCAACGCTACAAACGAGTCCGTTCGATCTCGTAGACCCTATACTTCCCGCGGGCCGCTGCCATCCGTCTAAGCCGTCGAGCAAGATATCGCTAGTTCTCAGCAGCTGCCCACAGCTCGTTCGCGCTCGACCTCCGCCCTCCGCAAGCAGCGCAACACACGATCTCGCTGACGCATACCGAAGCGGTCACTGCGTATCCCTGTCAACGTCGTTGTTCCTGTCTTTACCACATGCACTATCCCGCGAGCTCGCCCACGGCTCTTCCGCTTCCCTTGTGCGCGATCACTATCGCCGGGGGACACACAGGCGCTGCTGTCGCCGTCTTGGGCGCCTCACCCGGGGGCTGTACTCGACCACGCGATTCGAAGCACCGTCGAGGACGCTCTTATATATGTAGGGCATACGCGTCCTCGCACGCCCGCCCTTCTCGTCTCGTCTCTCTCGCTGCCAGCATCTGCTTGTCCGCAATGTCGTCGTTCTCCCCGTCGCTGCTGCCTCCACTCCCCCCGACCACCTGGGTGCTACAACGTCTTGCGGCGTCGGTGCCGTCCTCGATGCTTGTCCATCAAGCATCTCAGCTGAGTACCTCCGCCGTCGTGAATGCTCCTCCGTCGTCATCCAATAGGGCGCCTGCCGTAGATGGCATGGCCAATTCGAAGCTCCCGATTGATGTATGCGAGCGGATCGTTGACAACACGGTAGTTGGGTATTTTTGGGAATCTCGTGATCTGTTGGCATGCGCTCTCACTTGCAAAGCATGGACTCCACGGAGCCTGCATGTTCTCTATTCCTACGTGTATGTGGATGCAAGAACTGCTCCCATGTTCCTTGAGAGCCTTGCACTGTATCCTGAGAGGGCAGTTTGGACTAGGGAGCTAAAGGTATTCCCATATTCATATGTGCCCCTTGGACTACTGCTATCACCGCAGCTGCTCAAAAATTGTAACAGGCTTGATCTCAGTGTTTATCAATATCCTGGGTTGTATCTTGACAGGGTGATTAAGCCACTACTGAGCTTGCACTACAGTATTACCTGCTTGGATTTACACTGGAGCACCACTCATTCTTTGACTATCAGTGCCTTGTGCAGTCTACTGTGTGCATTGCCCAGATTACAGATACTGTCTATATTTTCTGATGTGTACCCAGAGATAAAGCCTTGGGAAGTCAGCAAATGGAGCAAACTGATCCAAAGAGGTGTATCTTGCAACTCTCTAAGGCAGTTATCACTGTGAGTGTCCCAGTTGTGGAACATTATATCACACTAATAATGTTATTCTGAATATTGATAGGAAGGGGGATGCAGCCATAATTCCAGGATTCCCACCAGCAGGCCTATTTGGACCCTTTGTAACAGATCTTTGTATAGAACCTTGGTTCTCTTCAGCTTCCACAATTTCTGGTAGGTAGTGAGAGACTGTGGCAGTGATAATTCTAACCATTGCAAGAATAGGTGCTATAGTGAAGTATATTGGCACTCTGCAAGAGCTTGACATCCTTTCATTTGAATTTTCAAATTACAATCTAAATTCAGTTTGGCAAGACTTCCTTGACAGCCTGCTATCTCTTCCTTCCAGTGATCTAAAAGTTTTCTCCCTCAAGATTGGCATGCACAGACATGAGCACACCCGAAGTCACTTTCTGGCACATTTTCGGCCAGTATTACAGCACATTCTGAAGGTGAATCATTGTCTGGAACAATTACATCTGACTCTTGAAGACAATCATCCTGCATTCAATTGGCATTGGTGGAGCAACATGATCATTGATCAGCTGCCATCATTGACAAGTGTACTCAAGGTCAAGGTAACAATAGACACACAGAGTATGTTTTGTAGCATCACATCTTGCATGCTGTTGATTCTGACAGGTTAGAATCATAGTGCTTGACCGGTGGATCAGAGAAGACACAGAAGATTACACATGTTGGTGAGGGTATATGAACATCTGAAATTATAAGAGAAATTGATCTAAATATGAACACACTCTGATGGTGTAGGAATCACACTGTTATTGAACATGGCCTACCAGTGCTATGGTGGTTCTTCAATGGTCAATCTGAAGCCATATTTCCCTTCCACAGTGAGTTATGATGCCCATGTTCTCATTAAATGCTTACTGATAGATGATGTATAGCACTTTTGGGTTTTGAAATCAGGAATGAATAATTCCCTGAACATTAGCTCAATCATCTTGGCAGCATTATGTCTCTCATGTTCTTTCAGTATTCTAAGAAACATCCCTGTACACTACATACTCAAGCCCTTCCTGTCACTTCCCAGGCCCCTAGCCAACCACTGACAGTAGCATGGCCAGCAACGGACAGCGGACAGCACCAGCACGACCTCCCGCCGCTGAGCGGGGGCAGCGCGCGCACGTCAATAGGAGGCGTGCTGGTTGCATCGTCTGCCACGCTGGCGCTGTGCTATCGCTCGTTGTCAGTGGCAAGCTCGGACTTGGTCGACTGGAAGGGCTCACGGTCTCTTGTTCCTGCGATGATCTCTTCTCGGTTTCGGATATGGTATGCGCGCGGTGTACGATATACGAGTGTTGCCGTCTTGTCCTATGCCTCTCTTCCCTTTGTTTGTCCTTGTACCTTGTACGATACGATGTGCGGCGACGTGGTCTGCTATGGCTCGGTTTCGGTTTTGGCAGTCTCGACTTGTACGATGGACGCCGTGGCGACGTATCTGCTTATACCTATTCGAGTTCAGCATCATAGGCCGCGTCCGAGGGAATCAACACGCACAAGTCGAGGCAACTGATCCTCTTGCGACGTCCATGTGTCTTGGAGCGGCATCAGCTCAACACGTCTTGCGGCACTCCCGGCGAGTTGTTGACGAGACGTTCGAGGAGTGGCAGGCGTTGGCATCGGCCGCAACGCCCAGCGAGCTTATCGACGTCGATCGCGCCGCGGGCAGGATGTGCGCCTCATCTACACAAGTTGCGACACGAGCTTTTTCTTTTTTCTTTGAATCCTCGTTTATTGCCCTGCAGGGCCGGGCCCTATGGTAGGCGATGTAGCGCGTGTAAGTACTGGTGGAAGATCGGGGTGGTTCTCTGTCGTATGAGCGACACGAGCTTGTGAGCGGTGACGTGGCGGCACGCACGGAGTCGCTCAGAAGCTTCCCGCAGGAATCGTCGTCAGGCGAAAGGTACTGATTCGAAGCTGGATGGGCCACATCGACGCCGCGGCGGGCCGTGTCGTTCAAGGAGACCGCACTTGGGCCGTGCGACGTGCGGCGGATTGCTACGTCAAGAGGGCCAG
>JAPEVG010000026.1:14097-165082 GCA_029747595.1 Trametes cubensis | reverse complement strand
AGCTGCCCAGGTGCGCTTCCCCCCTTCCTCTTCGCGTCTTCTGCGTCCCTCGACACGGCCCACAGCACCGTATCTCACATCGTCTGCCGTCGTTCTCACCCAAGCCCTCCTGCAACGCTCGGCAGCCCACTCTAAGCTCGCGGCATCGTCAGCCTCTGATTTGGGGTGCCTCCATGCTCCGGCGGCTGTATTCTTCCACCGGCACGTCGGCCTCGCGCGGCGCGCTGCAACGCTCGGCGCCTTCCTCCTTGACCTTTCCGTTATTCCTCAGCCCTTCTCCGTGACGCCACCGCCCGCCTCCCCTCCTCCGACAACGGGGGTTCCCTCCTCGAAGAACCAGCTATGACACCATCCCATCCTCCGTCCTGAGAAATCAGCCCACGTACATACGCTCCTCGTACTGTGGTCACTGCGCACACCCACAAGCGAGACGCAATAGCACCTCCTTCCCATGCCATTCCGCTAGATCGAACCCTTCCAAGTTCTGAGCTCCGAGTCCCATCAATCGCAAACTCTGCATTTTTTCGCTTGCCTGCAACCTCCAGCCGACCGCGCCTCAGCCTGATCGTCCCGCCCCGCTAGCTCCCGCCCTCGTCCGCGTCCGCAGGGATCGTGCCTGAATGTGGTGGTCAGCTGAGCCCCTCTCTGTCTCCTTCTGTCCCCCGCCCGCCCCGCCACGTCCACCGTCCCCCCGCCCTCGCAATCGATCGGCGGTCGCGAGCCTCGAGGCCGCGCTCTTCTGAATATCCGGCCCTCTGCCCGACAGCGCGCACGTCGGGCTAAACTCCTCTGCGCGCTCCGTTCCTGTCTCTATCTCCACTCATTCTCTCTTTCGGAGCCTTTCCTTCTTCTGACGGTCTCTTTCTATTCCGTCTCGTCTTCGTCGTCGAGGGGCGTGCGGGCCCGCCTCGTCCGCCTCTCGGAGCACGATCACACCAACTCATGTCAACCGATCGTGCTTCACAACGCCATGCAGAGGCGCTGCGACAGTGCTACTTTTTTTTTCTCCCCAACACAGTCTTTCTCGCCGCGTCTCATTCGTTCCTGCGTGGACGAGCACCTTACCTACGCGCTCGGAGTGATCGGACCGTGAGTGCGGTGCCAAGGAGGCGGGTCCGCTCGTGGAGCGCGAGTGCGATCGTTCCTGCGCGTCGGGCCCAAGAATCGTTCTCCCGCCGTGTCCCCACCTCCGCAAGCCCAATTTGTAGTGGAAGAAAAATTTGCGCCCCCGCCCCCATCGCGCGCCTCGCGACGCTGGAACGTCGAACGCGCACGTCGAACAGGGGCAGCAGGGATAACGTTGAGTCGACTCTTGCAATTGGGCCGTCAGAACGACAAATACGTCAACGAAGGCTCGCAGCTAGGGCGAGGGCGAGACTTGCTGTCAATTTCGACGACGCCTCTTTCCCCAGCCTTGATCTTCTCCTTGATGTTCTGCTTCTGCTTCTTCTTCCCCAGGTCCTGGGGAACAAGGTCGCAAGATGGGCAGATTGCGGGGCGAGTGAACGTTCTGCAGCTGGGGAAGAGGCTCGCTTGGTGGGGAAGCGATATCGTTGTGCGCAAGTTCGCGAATTCTTTCAAGTGTTCTGACAATCTGACACTCTGACACTCTGACTCCTTGCCAGGCCGCAGTACGTCTGGTTCCCCATCGGGACGTCCCGTATGTCCGGTCGCATGCGCATGCCAAATGGACGAAGAACGCATACGCAGAGCGCGAGGCAGCCTCAGCCAGCCTCATCCGCTACTTCCGCTACTTCGACAGCCATGTCATCTCTTCGACTGCATGCATTCCAGCCTCCTCTCTTTTCCATCTCCTGCAGATGCCAGATGCTGTACCTGTCCCAAGTCCTCGGCTGTTTCAAGCTCCACCCGCGGTATACCGTGTAACTGTACGCGAGTCCGTCGACAATCGGACAACAACCCGTGAACCCTCCTCTACCCTCCTCCGTTCGTCCGCCGCCCTTAGGCTCTGCAGCCTTCCCCATATCGCGTCAACTGCCCAATTCAACATCTCACGATCCACATCCGCCACCGCAGGTGAGCGCACAGTGCACACAACCAACACACACATCGACCCGCGGCGGCCGCAGGCGCGAGTCCCGGATCTGCGGCAGCACGCCTCCGAGTCCGGCGGGCAGTTGGGCGGCGGTCGTGCGGTCATATCGGGATGCCACCTAGCGATGATGTCATCGCGCTCTGACGGGCGTCTAAGTAATTTCTTTCGCAAACGCTTGTGGCTCGGGCCCTCGGCATCGTTTCGTGTCGTCTGTCGAGTTCCGGTCGTCGTCCGACCGGTCCACTTCCATGTGCCCTGCGCTCCTGGGTGTTCGCTCATCGTGTCGGGCGATGCGCTCACTGTTTGAAACGGTCGATGTGGGTACGCGTACGCGTACTGCATATGTCATCGGCGCAATCGAACGTGTTGCGTAATGTCAACGTTTCGACGACGACTCTGCCAATCAGCCGAAATCGACGACGTCAGAGCAAGAAGATCTAGCGCCGTGCCAGTGCGGTATGTTCCATTTTTCGTTGCTTGGTACGGTATCATGAATTGCTACAGCATACGGACCATCTCGCCGTCGTGGCGCCGCCGCCCATGCGTGCCTGGCGTTTTCTGGCGTTGCGCTGAGAGAAATGCAACAGGACATCGACGCGGGAGTGGCATATGACCCGGGCATGCGCATCTTTGGCATTTGCCACGAGCTTGTGGCCAATGGCCATCGCAATGATCGAATATCTGAATCACCTCCAGCCTCAGGGTTGCGATTCAGGCTCGTGCTCACCTCACCCAGCTCATCATTCTACTCGCCAACATCAGCTGAAAGTGAATGGGCCAAGATCCGACTCGCAGGCATCTACCGTTCCCCTTACCTTTGCTGCGATTCCCGAACACCGATGGAGGCACTAATCGCACGCCTGAGCATCTAGCGATGCCCAAGAGGTGCTGCGCGGATCAAAAAGAGAGGTCTCGTGGACGTGAGCTGACCTGAGAGCGTGTTTAGACTACGCAACGCCGGCGGTACCATGACTGGGGCCTCGTCGAATCGCCGATGTGCGGTGCGACGCTAGGTTTGGATCACGCGGTGCCCGGGGTGGCAAGGCTCCTGCATACAGAGAGGTCGCCGATCCCGCCGTACGTACCTCATTTGACCAAGATTTCTTCGCCCGGGATCTCTTTGACTTTTCGACCGAGGTCTCTGGGCTGATCATCCTCATATACTCCTCAGATCTTTCGGTCAGCCAGGCACCCGCGGCTTCCAAATCCTCTTATTCGCGAGTAACGCCCACCTCCCTTTCGAGCGAACGCGCATCGGCATCACGGTACCTCTTGCAGTCGCACGCAATCGCCGCATAACGCACGGGGGAGCACGTTGTGCTTTGCGACCCGTGCCACGACCCCGTCGATGTCGGAATCAATGTGAAGCTTAACGCCACCAGAGAAGCTACTCCCAGTGGCTGCTACTAGTCGCGTCGTACTGTATGTGCACCGGCCCTCTTTCTCGTCGTCCCCAACCGGTCTGCTCCGGTACCGACTCCACTCGTCTACCATCAGCTACACTTGGTTGGGGAAAACTACTGACAGGACTGCGTCGATATTGATGATACGCCGGGCTCGTCTCCGGTCCTGATCGTCATTGGACATGAGTAAGTGGGAGAAGGACTTCGATAGCCTTAGGCCTGAGAACGCAAACCCTCCCGATCTCACCTATTACAGTCTCTGAATCAGGGTGAGCAGGCTTCACCGAGACCGCGCTTCTGTCGATGCTCACCGTGTTGACCGAACATACTTCAGAGTAGATCAAGGTGTGTTCTCTCGCGAGTCACGACCACCACTGTGCTCTAACTTTCATGAGATTCGGACGGCTTGAACGCGTCCCTCCAGTAGGATCTACCCCTGCCCACCGGGTCGTAGTTCGCCTCGGACATCAAGCATCTTAACTTCCGACTTCTCGGAGACGTCATTCTGGGATATCGACCCCCAGTATCAAGCTCTATCAGAGCCAACCAGATAGCAGACGGTGGCTTCTCCGCGCTCAACGATCACCACACTCGAACCTTGAACGACGCGTAAAGCCTCCCCTTCTGCGTTTGTGTTGGCGTATCGGGTGGCAAAGTCGACTGAACGATGTCCACCGTGTACGTACGTGCTCATATATGTTGCATCGCCGGAGGGTGCACGCTCCCACCGCCCGCGTGCGATCTGTCAAGGGGTGGGACTGTACGTATGATGAGCGGCGGCTCGTGAAGTCTCAGTGCGCCTCGAGGCGACGCCGAGCTTGGTGGCTATCGAACTTTGCGCTGGTGAGTGCCGTTGGCCTGTCTGGGGCGTGGTCCTAGTGCGTCACGGAGGTGCCCACATTCCACAACCTACGTCGTCGCGTAGCTATAAAGCTTCACGGCTCCAATGTGAAACGTACAAGCGAGACCCTCGTAGCCACACATTGCCGCTGCATGAGAACGGACTCTGACAGACCTCGCTCCCTCGTGGACGCTGTGGATAAGGATGGCAGATGGCTCGTTCAAGCGCTGTAGCACTCTCACGGCGGCGAGGGTCTGCATGGCCTCGCTTCTCACCATCCGCGCATACTCCACTGCTAGCACTTGCCACGAGCGTGCTCTCTTAGGCGAGTTCTAGGGGCATGGTTTTTGCAGTGTTGGTAGCGCGCGTATGTAAGTTGCAGGGTCTTTCGTCTTGTGCGTCCTGTGCTCTGCCGGCATGCCCACGTTTATCTGGACGAGACGCCTCGCCGGCTGTGTACTTATCTGGACCATAAACTCGGCAATGGATACACCCGTTCACTCAGGCTCCTCGACCCAAGCGTCCGCGGCTGGGTGCACTGGTACTGCATCGCGTCTATCTGTCGATTTGTGGTTCAGCGCGCGGTGAGGCAGTCGCGTGCGCTACGCTGAGCTGCAGGATATCCGCGAGTTGGCTTGACAAGTCTGAATGCAGCAAGTACTATCACGGCACCGGAAGTGCAACTTCTTGCTTCTTACTCAAATATTTCTTTCCTCACTCAACTTACGAGCTTCGGAACTTCATCACTGTATTCCTGAACTTCTTGGCTACGCAGCCCTTTTTTTTNGTGGGTGAAACAGTGAAGTGAGCGATGAGAAGAGCCTCCGCATGAGTCGCAACAGAAGTGCAACCGTTCAGAGAGGAGGGTCACGCCAAGAGTCACGGGCGTTTGACTTGCCGCCTTCATCTCCGCTCCGGCATCTTGCCCCGCTGGGACGCTCTCTCACTGCTACATCCAAACTCCGACCGAGAGGATTGTGGCGGAATGTCACGCTCCTGGCTCCTGCAAGCCTTGTTCTTTCACCCTGACATGGATGCGGCATCCGTTCGTTCCTAAAATTCACAAGAACATTTTTCAACCATGTCTAGATATCCCTGCCAACTTTTTTTTCGTGATCGGTGCAATACTGAAAAGTGCCGAGCAGGATTTATATGCGAATAGTCTCACCCAAAGTGCACTCCTATTTAACTTATGCAGACATTCTGCTGTCGTGGAGATCATCTGTGCATACCTCGCTCGCTTGCTTCATATACCTGCTTCGATCCAAGATCTGCTAATCCTCTATGCGCGAGCACAGGCGTTCTACGAGATATTCAACCAGCCAGCCATACGCGCCTCGTCGACTTCCAAGCATGTATCAAACCCGCGGAGACTGCGACTCACCGCCGCAGCCTTCAAGGTCTGGACGCGGCGCAAGTCGCAACAACTCACCATGCTCTCAATCACCCATGATCAGCGCTTCCCTACTCTCTTGAGCGCCCCATGAATTCTGAAGCGGGCTTCCGTTGGAACTCGACTTCCGCCGTCCTGGCCCATCCAGGGCTGGGGCCGCGTTCTCTTTCTCGCGCTTACGTACCGTTTACACACACGCCCGTCGGGTGCCCTGGAGCATGTGCACAGGGTGCATGCCGAGAGCCTTTACGCATCTTCGCACCCTTTCGCACCTTCGCCGATTCTGCATTTAATTGGCGGCGTTGGGCGTTGTGGCGCGTGCGCGTGCCCGCCGCGTCGGACTCGAAGGCTAACCTTGTCATTTCGTGCTCGTCCACGCGGCCGCGGCGGGTAGCGGGTTCGGTTATAGCTCGAGGCGGCTCACGTCGAGCCTAGGCTAGCCTTGAGCATGTACTCATGTAACTTACTGCGTGCGAGACGTTAGTATATATGAAGCGTTACGACCTGCTCACCTCCGTGCTGTTGGGCGAAACTTGTGCCCAACGCTCTAACCACGAGATGGGAGCCGGAGTGGGTGATCACGATATCTGTCAAGAGAAATGGGACTCGCTAACTTGGCGGCCTTCCGGTGAGGCCGACGAGGCCTGCGGCGGTTAACGTAGCGTTAGCATGGGCGTACGGATGGCAGATGCTCACCGTGATCATGACGGGTCAGACGGTGCGTCTGGTGGATGTCCGATGTCGCGTGACACTGACGGATACGAGACCGTGTTGTGCACCGCATCTTTGCTCTCAATGTTGATCATGACGCTACGTCCTATGGTATCTATCTGTACACGCGTCTGTGAGTACTATAGATGATCCAAAGTCAAGTTGGCAACATACCTTGATCATGGGAATGATACACGGCGGATAGGCGAGCGACGGGCCAGATGTTTCGACCTACCTTCGAAAACGATGGGTTTGAGCTGCTGTGATCATTCATTTGAAGTTGGGAGTGATCAATGAACGGCGTGTCAGGAGTCAGGAATACCAACGCCGGTTTGAACGCAAGGCATTCCACATCCAGGTACAAGCTATCGTGACCTTGGCCACAGAGCTCAAACGTATAAACGTGTTAGACGGAGTATACAAGACGCGCGCTGATACAAGCGACCATGCGGACAGAGACGAGCGGTAGTTGAATGCCATATACACAGCCTTCTGTACACATGACAGCACGGTTGCCATATAACCAAAGAGCCCGATGAGGCTGCACGTAAGGCTGCGCTGTGAGGGGGGACCTAGCAATGAATGGCATTGGTTGTGAAGCACGGAAAATCTCGTATAGCGACACCGACACCGCAACTTGCAAGGAAAAACCTACCAGATCATAAACGTAACATAGGCCGCTCACCGTGCATGACAGACATAGGAATGAGAAACGCACCTCATTAGTTTGCGCACAACTGCAAGGCGGACACACATTCACACCGAGAACGAAGCAGAGAAGCGCACGAGCGAGCGCATTGATATACAAACGTGCAAAACACAATCTAGTAGGATACTGAGCAATGATGCCGAGGACGAGAAGCATGAGGCTTTTCTGGTAGCGTAGAGTCCGTGGGATGGTAGCAACAACACGCATAAATACATTAGGAGAAACGACGAGGCAAAATGCAGAGAGAATGCGAATGCGAAGGTAATAAAACACAGCAAAGAAACGAGAAGACGACAACAAAGACCAGTCAAGACACAGAGGATGGATGTCGGATGCCGGAGGGAGGGTTGGGTAGGCGGATAGTGACTGGTCGATGTCGTCGCTTTTACTGGAGATGAACAGCAGATAGGACATATTGACGAGAGACGTTGGAGCATAGAGTCGCCAGATGAAAGAGTAGAGGAGCCAGGACGGATGGGGTGGTAGGGGGNTGACGCAGGAGAAACAACCTCACTTTCATATGTTTGGTTTAGACGTTTACCGAGATTGCATAGACCGATACCGAGTCGCTTCCAGTGGGAGGAGTCGCCGTCGTGTTGTCGGTTTTAGTCGCTGTCGACCATCTCGATCGCGCCGCATTCTTCGCAGTGGGCCCACATCGAACGCCGACCGTTGGGTCCAGCAGCGCAAGCCATTCGAAGCTTGGGGATTTGGGTGCAATTTTGGCTATGGACAGAATGTCAGCATAATCCTCACACTAACATCGCACTATCATGGCGATACAGCGCCAAGCTTGTCACAGATACCTACCCATGGTGAGTGAAGCTATTGCCCCGAGGTTGAATGAGACCGACGGGCTTCTCGGGGGCGTTTAATGAAGGGTCAGGGAAACCGTGTGACGTAACTGCCATGTACGAGTCGGGCTCAGTGGGGTAGAGGTCGAACACTGGATAGAGAGCTAGGTAAACGAGAATATATGCATTCAAAACGCGCGCATTGCGGTCCGTCACACTGAGACTTACGGGAGTTCCGGGGTGAGTCCGAGGTGGCGGATGAAGCGTAGCTGGCATTGGACGGTAAACGAGTGTGGAAGGGATGAACAGGGATGGCGAGGGGCTCGAGGTCAGAAATGGAAGCGTCGGACATGGCAACGTCCGTGTCGACTTCGGTTTGCGGGAAGGGGACGAGGAGCCTACGCTGCTTTCCGTGCTGCGAGCGAAGCGCGTCAAACCGACTATACAATATGCGGTGCTAGAAGAACTTACAGTGGTGGTGGCATCCTCAAACTCAGCATCGAACTTGCGCTTAAGAGCCATGGCGGTAGAGGACAATGACGAGTAAGACGGGGACAGCGAGGAGGGACGGGCTAGCAAAGCCTGGACGGCAGTTAAAGGAAGAGAGGGGGTGGGAGGATGAGAGCGTACCTCGGTCGAATATAATACCTTTCTATTTGTCCATGTTTGGGCGCGGAACGTAAGGGAAAATGCGCCGCCATATATAGCGCCCAATTTATCGGCGAGCGTCGGCGCGTTGAAAGGAAGTCTCTCATTGGCCAGTGTTGGTCGTCACCCCAATTTATGTAGCGCGGAGTTTGAAAGAAGAGGAATTGATCGCGTCGGTGGTTTGAGAACGACACCAAACGTCACAGGTGTGTCACTGCAAGATCGCACTGGGAAAGCCTGGAAGCGTGACAGGTTAGCTTCGGTGGCGGGCTGTGGCTGGAGCCCTGGCGGTCGAGAGCGGCGTTTGGGTGCATCATCTTCCTTCCCAAGTGAGCAGCTGTGTGACCGACCAGGCGACAAGACGCCAGACCGGCGGCCACCGCCAGCTCGCTCTCGCCGCCGCTTGGGAAGCTCTCCGGTGAAAGCACAACCAATTCACCGATGGCCTTCTCCCGCCCGCATGACCGGGGCCGCTCATAACATATATGGTGTGTCGGCTCCAGTCACGATTCTAGGCATTCCAGTTTCGGATTCACAATAGCCCTCTCGTGCGCTACATATGCTATATACACACTCGAGAAGGCTGGTAAACGAGTACAGTGGCAATGCCGGTGCCCTGTGCCAATGACTTCCGTCTAGCGGAAGTCATTGACCCTAGGCACACTATGTATAGTAGTATGTATACTGCGACACACCTCCGGATAGCTGCATTGCAAGGTTTACTGGAAGCGAACCAAGCCCTTAACGACCTGCCGCAGTGGCATCTTCCTGACAGCGAGACGGTCGTCGATCCTCGATGACGTTCCGTGGTGTCCACTCTCTACCATCGTCGGGATACATTGCAACGGGTCAGGTACAAATACAATAACTGTGCGGGCGGTTGTCAGCGGCCACCACATGCCGAAGAGGTTGAGTAGAGCTCACGTTAACAGCCCGAGTTACCCGTCCTACCACATTCCCTAGATATCCTGTCCAAGAGGCGTATAGACGAGCGGCATCACTCATCGTGTCTTGCGTTGTGATTTTGCTTCCCGTTTCGACCGTCCTTGCGCTCGAGCATCCTCTTTCGATTCCGAATTTGCTGAGCCAACGAGACCGCTTCCCTCCACCGCATTCTTCACTGTCTCCCACCATCCAGTCCCGATCGCCTCCTGTACGACGCCCACGACCTTTTGCACCGCCTCCTGCACGCCTTCGTTTATCCTCGCGGCGTCTTCCCTCCCAGCAGCCTCAGCGTTGTACTGCCACTCACGATGCTTGTCCCAGCCTCCCNATGCCTTCGGTCGCGCCTTCTCCTTCTCCTTGCGCGTCTGCGCGCGGGTCCCGGGCGCACTCGCACCCGCCCGAGTCCTCGACTTCCTCGTCGATCGCGATCCTCGTGAATCTTGATCGGAGCCGTTGGCGTTCAGCATGCCCAAGAGCGCGCTCCCGAGCATGGAGAGCAAGCCACCGCCAAACGGTGCGCCGACGCCGTTCTCTCCGTTTGCGTTCGCGTTGCCCATGAAATAGCCCGCCCCGGCCGCGAGGATGCTGAGGATGCCACCCCACTTGACGAACCAGAAGGCCGTGCGGATCATCCACCCGGTCGTACGGTAGAAGCTGACGAGCGCAAGGTAGGCTGCCAGTAGTGTGATGAGAGGGGGCAGGATCTTCTGGGCGTCCCATTCTGGTGCATTGACGAGTGTGAGGACGAATCTGAAGAGGGCAGCGAGGAGTGTGAGGGAGTGTGTGATGAGCGACTCGACGAGGGTGTACGCTGGGGGAGGAAGTACGGATGCTAGGAATGAGAGGATGGGGTCCAGGATTCTTTCCATCAGGGTGTCGTCCACTGGATAGTCTGCCATCGTTGCTGCTGGACGGGGCGGAAGGTGACGAGCACAAGCCTGAAGGCAGACGTATAAGCGCAACGACTTTGACGCGCGCGAGCGTGTCCTCTCGTGTCCTCCACAAGCCTCCACACCGCGCGAGGCCACGTGGTGGGAACTTATGTACCCGGCAAGATGCGATGCGAACCGCTCATCCCCGGCGGTTTGCGAGAAAGTCGCCCATTCGTTTACAGGAGTCAGGAGGCTAAAGCCCTATAGTATACACCGCACTGTACATTCTTGCTCACACAATGCAGGTTGGGTGGTCCAACATAACATATCTGGCAAACATATGACTTTGGACTATCTATGATTCATATGATTCAAGAGGTAGACGCAATTAGAAGACAGACGTCCACAACTTCGGCCTATCGGTCGCGCATTGAAGAGCCCAAAGAGAGGTGTACCGCATACAGCCAGAGTATCTGACAACGTCAGTAATATCATAGCTCACTATACGTGTTTCGAACACCCGCTTTCTTGGACGATGGATGCTAGAAGCACATATACCGTCCTGGGCCAATTTCGATGGGCGATGCCTTCTGCCAGTGCACGGCTTCCACGGGTTGTATCTCCGACTTTAGACGCGATAACATAGCATCCATTCATCTGAGTTCAGGGACAGGTGTATTGGTGCGAAGCGGTACGAGGAAAATGGTACTCATGCGCAAATCACGTCGCAGCCGAGAGACGACAGCATTCAAGTTACACCAGTTTATTCAGACAGAAGAGCGGTGATATCATCTGCACCCTTGCTTGTGGGGATGCGAACCTTCACGTATCAGGCATTGTAAGTAAAGGAAAGCCGGCCGCCGGTTGGTATCGGAATATAGTTGAGCGTGTACTAGTAGGTGCAGCGCTCATAATACACAGACCCGTATTACAAAGCGCGGCTCCGTTGCCGCGATCCTTGTCTCCGGCCTGAATATCCTAGGAAGGTGGCCTGGCCCAATGTCCAACGATTGACACCGCCCACGGCTCAGCCATGACGCCGTCTCACCTTAACGTTTGTACGTGGGGAATCGGGATAAGTGATCAATTAGTATTCTATCCACATAACGGGCGATCCCTGTCGGGGATTGATCAATGATATTCCGCTTCGACTTCCCCTTGCAGTCGTTCCAAGTATTTGTGTACGCCTACGACGGCCCTACGTATATGAGTAGATAGCGCAGCTCCGTAGACTAAGTTGGCGTGGGCGCTCACTAGAACTTCTCGACACTACTCAATGCTTATCGTCGGCAATATGGTCCGATGAGCCTCTCCCCAAGCGAGGGAATCAAGCCGCTGCGAAGCTGATCAATGGAATACTGTAAGCGCTGCATGAACATGAGAGGTTCGGAAACACCCGTATCACGTACAGCACGGTTTCTGTGAAGGGGGCTTGAGGATCGCGAGTCTGGTTAGCTTTAAATTTCCCCCAGGTCTGACGCCACGGCGGCAATTTCCCAACGATACGATTGGACGTCTCGGGAGGCCCGGGCAGCTTGGTCGACAGGCACCCAATAGACATGCGCACACACATAGCGTACGAGGCACTTGGGCAGCTCTCGCACGGCACATCGATTCAGGCCACTAGCGGAAGAACCATACGGCGAGTTGACAGTGGATCGGACACTGGTACAAGGCACCACCAGTTGGAGGCGTTTTATGAAGTGCTTCCAATCATAGTGGGTAAACCTTCAGCTAGACGACCAAGCTTCAGTTATGCTCAAACCAAGGGATAGGAAGCGCACCTGAAACCCCACTAACGTCTCGCCATAAGGGCTGTAGCGGCTTGCGCGAGCATAGTCGGCACATCTGCAAGCTGGTGTAGTAGCGGTCTCGCGTCAATCCTTGCGGCCGCCACGACTCGAGCACGACACCGATACAAACGTGTAAAGGCAGTCCGTGGACCGAGTGGTGGTGCGCAAGGATCACCGCGATGTCCGCTACCACAACAGAACCGTGCAGGTCAGCCATAGCAGTCGAGGAGAAGGAAGGAGAAGAGAGCACTGACCTCTTCCCCAACCGGAACACGCAGTCCTTTATACCTCCAGACCACGCATCTTCGAGCTCCGATTCGCCTACCATTCGGGTTCCGCCTTCTGCGTTAGCCTGATCCCAACGAGCCAAAGTTGGCGCGAACGAGTACCAGCTTGCGCAAGGGCCCTGGCGAACTGCCTTCAGCCCCCGGAAGCTTGCGTGTAAGCGCCATGGGAAGATTGACAATCTATACCGGGCTTAGTCGTTGAGCCAAAATGACACTCGCCCGAACCTTCGCGGGACCAGGGCCCCAATAAGGGCCTTTGTTGCGCCCGTCCGGGCCCACTTGTGCCTCGGGTCGGTTGGGCATTCGGTTGGATTGAATGGGAGACGGCCATCCGCTATGACGTCGGTGCGGGTTGCAATGTGGCCGAGAAGCTGTTGAGCCGAGCGGTCGTGATCGGACGTTCGCATGGAATCGCACGAGGGCCTGTGGCGGTAACGGGCGACCGCGTGCCGTACGCAGGCGGATGGGTGGGAGGCTGCAGGGAGGATGGCACAGCGAGCCATACGCAGCGTTCTTGATTGGCATACGGGGAGCAGCCTGAGAAGAAATAGGTAAGCGCGATGACGAATGAGAAGAACGCGAAGCTCCGCGTTAGCGCATCTACAACACTGCGCGGGACTATTCTCCCTTAAGAATTGATGGTCAGCTCCGCGCATCAGGGACGCTGATGAACCTCCGGTCGGGAGGCTGTCTGACGACATGGACTGGTTGTACGCTTACTGTACAACACATGGGAGTTCCCATCTATGAATTGCGCGTGCTGAATTTGTGTAGATGCCATGAGCGGTGCCTACGTTTTCGGGGAGAGATCCTCCACCGTGAGGAGGGAGGGATGATCTCACAGCACCCTGTTCAGTGTTCATGTGATGTGACACCGGCTGAGCAAACTGAAGAACTCGAGTAAGTCTCTGGTGTAGTGGTACCGAGCGGTTGGCGATACGCAGTTGTCGGCGGAAAACGAAGCGAGAGGTTTTTTGACATCGTGAACTGGGCGACCGCCACAATCCGTAGACGATCATCGGCCGGGCGACTGATGTATGGAAGATAGATGAAAGTGAAAGGGACAGCAACACCTCGCAGTTGCATGCAGCGTGTGCTATGTAACGAAGCGCATGACCTAGATCTTCGAAGAGGAGCGAGTTGAGGCGTCATGAGACAAATTCGGGCTTCTACGAACTATGAAAACTCCACATTGGCGGTTGATGCTCTTTGCGCCTGGCGAGAATGTCGAGAAGGGGATCCTGCTACGGCTCGATGGGACCAGGAGATTCGAGCGAGTCAATAGTAATTGCACGCACCTGTAGTTAGAGGCGTTTGTGAGAAGTGCAATTTCTTCTGGCCAGCCCAGAAATTCTCGCGAGCTATCGGCCCGACGAGCGCACCTGTAGAACGGGTCAAGTCAACCGGTCTATGTACGAGTCGGGTGTAGTGCATTTTTACGCTCGTAATCCGCGACGATTGGCCAACGCGAGAGCCTTGTGAGAACGGGAGGTGATGCGCGGTGTGCACAGGTACACACGTATACAGTGGCGCTCCCCGCCTAGAAGCCTAAGTGAGTAGAGCAAATTATTGGAAGGACGAGCGTACGATATCATTGCTGAAGCATGACGCCAGCGGTGGTCACAAGAACCGGGGGAGGTAGGGCGCGCATCCAGAGAACTGCGCACGGATGACAGGAGCTAGACTGGCAGACATACCAGTGGGACGCTGGAATGATCTCTGCGCCATCCGAGGTTTGGGATCACTCCCATGAAACAATTGTTTTGGGAACTGAAGTACGAACGAGTCGGAGACCAATCAGATGCGTGTGTACCCATATGTACTCGTGGCAAACCCATGGTCAACACAACATGCCTGGCATGCCAGCCGATCGTCTCGACAGGTTCCTGTTGGTAGCACGCATGTCCTGTTGGGGGATACTTGCCTCGTCGTCAATGCATACAGACGTCGCTTGTTGCGTATCCGAGAAGAGCATGGTACATCGGGGAGTTACTAGCTGGTGGTGAAGAACTTGGTCAGACTCAGAGGAACTGGGCGCTTCTCTAACACTACTAGCGCTGGATGTGCGTCAATACTGTGGGCGCCTATGGTAACGCTAGCAGCCTGACCTCAGCAGGAATCGTCCCACTGACTCCTCACTTGGCTTCCGTTCTCTGCGCACTGTCCTTCTCCTCCTCCCCTTCCTACAGATACCTCTCTTAATCGTCTCTACGTCGCCAACATGTCCGGAGCAGCAGCCTCTGCCGGAGCGTCCAAGTTCCAGGCGTTCATGAACCACCCCGCAGGTACGGTGCCGCGGTCCTGTTCACCCTGATCTGCGCCTGACCACCCGGGCATCCTGTGGTTCTCTCTTGGACTTCGCGATATGTATAGGCCCGAAGACAGTGTTCTTTTGGGCTCCCATGATGAAGTGGTGTCTGGTTGCGGCGGGTTTGAAGGATCTCTCTCGGCCAGCGGACAAGCTGAGTGTGTCACAAAACTTGGGTACGTGTGGCTGTCATTCGCTCTAGCGGGAGACGACAGGCTCTGATGCCGATTGCATTCATTCCTTTCATTCACCGCATACTTCCGTGTGTTATCCAATTCCGCCTCAAATAGCCCTTGCCGCCACTGGCTTTATTTGGGTCCGCTACTCGCTGGTCATCACACCAATCAACTACAGTCTGGCTGCTGTACGTGCGAAACAATACAAGGGCCGGTGTGGGTTCTCATACTCTTACAGGTCAACTTCTTCGTCGGCTCGACGGGCCTCGGGCAGCTGGGCCGCATCTGGTAGTACGTACAGTCCCCATCCGAGCTTTTCATCCTAGCCTGAGCGACTTTCGCCTTGCAGCTACCAGAAGACTCAACAAGACCCCGTCGCGGCTTACTTCGGCACTGCGAGCAATCAGAAGGCCGGCCCTACGGCTACTGCTGCATAGAGAGCACGTATGTTACCAGCTATTTCCTATTGTATCTCGCACCGTTGGTCGTATTTGATTTCTTGCTATTCATATGCCCGTTTGAGCTGGTGTGAAGAACTCTATCTCAATGCTTCCCCAAACTGTCTCGGGATGCAAATGTGGAGACGAAGAGATGCGCGTGCATTGGCCACTAATAGAGCCGCCGTTGGCGGTACCGTACCTGCCAAAGGCGTCGCCATACAACGAGCGGTGTGGACCCCGTCTGTCACATATTCAAGCCAGAAGGCTCATGCCGTGGATGGTGTGCTATCCAATGCTCTTCGAGTGCGTCGGACCTGAGCGGCAGTCCAGGCATGGTCTCTGTCCATAGATAGTCAACTTCCAGCGTGGATTGAACAGGCCTCTTGCGATGAGACTCCAGCCTTTCCCCTTGCCCCTTCGGCGCTCCGCTCAGGCGGATGCTCACGTCTGTGGCTTGTACGTATGAACTCGTCTTCACCTTCTTTTACGAGAACTCGAAAGGCAGCCAAGGCGAGGTCATGTCTACGTGATGCTCGCGATAAGCAGAGGGTCCCCCTTCTCATGCAGCGGTGATTACGCTCACACCGCCTATTGGCTCAGACCCCTACCAGAATTTTAGCTCTTTCCACGAGTCACCTCCATGCGTTGAGAGTGGTACGTTCTCCAGCGTCCACCGCAGTTTGAGTGGACGCAAGAAACCCGATTATGGCTGTGAGCCAAGCCCTCGGCATCTATGCCGAGCTCGGATTTTCTTTTAGACGCCCATTGGCGGGAATATGTAACGGCCCGATCCGTCAGCCACACTTGTTCTTCCGCTCTCTCCACTACCTCCTCCTCTGGTCTAGCTGTGTGCGCGTGAAGGCTACGTTCTATTACTCGTAATAATCAAAATCTACTACATAAGTCGAGATCAAGAACGCAAGAGTGAACGCAACGATGCATATACATTTGCTGGAAGTCCGTGTACCATTTTATGTTGTCATTCAGTTCACAAACTCGCCCATTAGGTCACCGACCCGGGGTTAGCATACATGGTCATAGGAGGGTTTGTCGTGGCAGTATGTTCAAATTCCGTTCATCTGAGCGTGTTAGTGAGACTCTTGAAGTATCACGAGAGGCTGGCCGAGGCTTGGATAGCCGTCCGTTTTGCTCACTTGCTTTCGTTGGTTACAGTTTAGTATGGTATCGTTGCTTGTAAAAGAAAAGGTAGGTATTTCTACCATTGGATGATAACCTTGTGCAGTATTGAATGAGAGATCACAGCTTTACATCAACGAAGTCGTCCTTGGTACTGCGTGCGGAGTCATCTTCGGTCCTTACTGCGCCAATGTCTTCAATCCCCGCTCTTGGGGCGGAGACGTCAATGTGATAACCCTTGAGATTACTCGAATCACCCTCGCTGCTGGCTTGTTCGCCATCGGGGTTGAACTACCTCAATCATACTTGGCCGACCATGCGAAGGGCCTCCTCGTCATGGTTGTCCCGACCATGGCGTTTGGCTGGCTCGTTGTAGCGGGTGCGTGTTACCCGGCTGCTCAATTTGCCACGAGTCTCATATTCCTTTGCAGCTGTCATTTTCGTTATCTTCCCTCCGCTCAACTTTATATCCTCGCTCGTCATTGCTGCCTGCTTGACGCCAACGGATCCTATCATCTCTGCGGCCATAGTCGGTGGGTGCTACCTTCCCTCTATGCTTAAATATTACTAACCAACGCACGTCTTCAGGCGGGAAATTTGCTACCAAACACGTCCCGCTGAACCTACGCCGCATCCTGTCAGCTGAGTCTGCTGCGAACGATGGCTTGGCCTACCCCTTCTTGAGTATTTCATTGTACTTGACTATTGAGAGCTCGCGTCGAGTCGCGATAGGAGAGTGGTTCCTGGTTGGCTGGCTATGTAAGTACAATCCAACATGCAGGAGAGGGGCTAGACGTTTACAGTCTATACAGACCAGGTGATACTTGGTACTGTGCTAGGAGCGGTGCTAGGTGAGGCATTTTCAAGAGTTGTGCTCTACATCCTACTAATGAATGTCGACCGTTTGCAACGTAGGCATTGCGTTCTCCCATTTGATGAAGTTCTCTCATCGCAAGGGATATATCGATCGGGAGTCGTACGTCGCCCAGTACCTGGCGCTTGCGCTGTTCACAATTGGTGTCACACGAACACTGGGGAGCGACGATCTGCTGGCTGCCTTTGCTGCTGGTAAGTCGACTCGGTCTGTGAGCATGATTTATCCAAGGGCTGACTTTGGTCGTAGGTTCCGCGATCAGCTGGGATGGCTACTTCAACACGCAGATCGAGGACGAAGTGTTCTCCTCCGTCATCGACCTCGTGCTGAACTGTGGATGTTTCGTGTATATCGGCGCGTGGATGCCGTTCAACATGTTCAACGCGACCGAGCTCGGGATTACCCCGTGGCGCCTGGTCGTGCTGTTCATCGCTGTACTCATCTTGCGCCGGTTCCCGCCGCTACTACTCCTGTACAGATGGGTACCGGAGATTACCTCGTGGAGGGAGGCGCTTTTCTCTGGTCACTTCGGTGCGTTCTGGTTGATCCTTCTCATATGTGGGTTTTTGACAATTAATTGATCGCATATAGGTCCTGTAAGTTTGGCATCCTCAAAGACGGCTTCTACTACAGTTCTCTGACGTATCGCTTGCAGATGGGTGTCGGCGCAATCTTCATCTCAACCCTTGCGGTCACCGAACTGCCAACCCCTCACAGCCCGCCTCAAAATCAAGCAGAGCTACTTGCTGCGACACTTCAAACCATTGTCTCCTTCATCGTGCTGGGTTCTATCATCATCCGTACGATATCACCTCTAGCATTATAGGCAATCACAAGGCTTACTCATCTATTTCGTCCACAGATGGCCTGTCAATTCCTTTCTTCTCCCTGGGCCGTAACGTCCGTTCACGGACCGTGTCCCTTACTCGGACATGGACAGCACGCAACGCACCGTCGACTCCGGACTGGCTCCTCTGGGCACGCCGGACCCCGGCGGGCAGCACCCGGCCGGGCACTCCGGTGAACGATCCACGCGACGTCGAGCGCGGCTTAGAGAGAAAAGTGGACCCGGCCGGACTCACGGAGCCGCAAGTCGTCCCGCAGCACGAAGTAGGACAGAACGAACACCATGTTCCCGAGCTTGGCCCTGCGGCGATGATCACCGATGCTACGGCAGGCCCCGCAGCTCTCGGTCACGGCCGCCAATACGACGACGGTTCGGATGCTGCGCCACCGGCGGACGTACCGCAAGAATTGGACGAGGTGCGTTCGCTTCCGCACAGGCTGCGCTACACGTGGCTCTCGCTCACCTCACGTTACTTGGAATCGTCGACCATGCGATGCAGGCACCCTCTAGCATAGAGATGAGCCATGTCAACCTGAAACCCGACGCCGCACAAAGTGGCGACACGGACACGCGTGCAGAGAGCCGGGAGCCGTCGAGTGTCCGCATCCAGAGCCCGTCTGCCGCATCAAGTCTCCGTCTCTCCGTTTCGCCCAGCGGTTCTCGCGTGCGCGTCGCGCTTCCATCGGATGGCGGCGAGCACGAAGTCAACGTCGACCGCGCGCCATCTCCCCGCTCGGTTTCTGGCCCTGTGATGCATGCCCCAGCGGCGCAGAAACTCGTCCGGTTCCCGCTTCCGGCAGGCTGGGAGGAGAACGCGGGGGGAGATCGCGTGCCGTCCGGCGCGCAGACTCCCACTTCGGTCAAGATGGTGCGCTTCCCGGACGACATCGGTGGCGCCGCGCTCGAAGAGGAATTGGGCGCGAAAGGTCCCGCTGCGCCGCTTGAGGCCACGAGCAGTGGTGTAGCCGAGGCGGATGCCTCTACAGGTGGTGGCGGCGCGCCGCAGAATGAGAAGGTGCACTTCCCCGCATCTCAATAACATAGGCTCGTGGCTCTCAGCGAGCCACGACGCCAACGATGTAGATCGGGGGTCATGAAAACGAAGAGCAAAAAGGGGGGNCAATAGAATTATAGAGTGGCGCAGAACGGTCTATACCTGTTGGTATTCTTCATACCTAGAATCGGCCGAGTATGTGAATGAGCCCACACATACGACGACGTACAGATGTAACGTCCGACCACGTCTGGTGCTAGGGGGAATACAAGATTGAATCAAGGAAGGTGCTTCTCTCGCTGACTCGCCTCGTACGCCGTCTTCCATTCGAACGACGGCGCTCTACTTAGTCCCTGGACACCTTTATGACAATCTCACCGACATGTTTCTGGCTAGCCAGGTATTCGTATGCCTCACGGACCTCCTCGAACCCGAAGAGTTTGCGCCAGTATGCGAGAGTATTTCTCTTGAAGTAGAGATAGATGAACAAACATGTAAGGGGAGAGTCAGTGTGCAGTTAGTTGCACAATGTCGACTCCAAGGACTTGAATGCTTGACGAGGACACCCATTACTAATGCAATACTATGAACTCCTTCTAAGTGACTTAAGCAGCACTTATAAGGAAGATCAAGCCACATTCAAACTGCATTTACTCGTTTGATTTACAGCGTTCAATCAGCACTCAAATGCCTTGCGGGGCTCAGGCGCCGGCGCGACCAGGCTTTCCGATCCTTGCGTCCGACTGCGTCGACCTCACAGTTTACTCGAGTGCGATTCAGCTTTCTCTACGACCTGTCGCTGGTATAACTGTGCGCTGATACAATGCGACTGATAGAAAACGACACGTCTCATTGTGGTGAGTACAACATACATATGTACAATGGTACATCATGGCGGGATGTTAAGTGCTAAACCTTCCTTCGAATCATAGCTACTTCGCGACTCTGGCTCGGCGAGAGCGTCCGCGAAAAGTAGAATTATGTTATTCCTTGGAGACCTTGATGACGACTTTCCCGACATGCTTCTGACTAGCCTGATACTCGTACGCTTCGCGGGCCTCCTCGAAGCTGAAGACCTTGTCGACGATCGGCTTAAGCTTCACCGCGGAGATGAGCTTGTTCATATCTTCAAACCTGCGCGATGGAACGGTGATGAGCACGAGCGGCAATTCGTATCCGGATTACAAAAGAGGGGCACATACTCCGTACGCGAGCCGACGAGGATACCGTGCAAAACGATCGTCTTGACGATGACCTGGACGGGGAGCATGCTGATGTCGGCTTGCTATGAATTAAGTATCGACCATCAGCTGCTGAGAAGACCACGACGAAGACGTAGGTCCACATACTCCTGCAACAAACCCGAGAACGCCAATGGATCCGCCGCAACGGATGGCATTGACGGACTTCATGAGCGTGCCAGGCCCACCGACCTCAATAATGTGGTCGACGCCCCTTCCATTGGTCTGGGATGTCTTAGTGAGCTGAACCCAGACTGATTCGTAATGGCTAGCTACTCACAATCTTGAGGACCTCCTCGTCCCAATCCAGAATCTTTGTGTAGTTGATGGTATGCGCGGCGCCGAGCTTCTTCGCGACCTCCAGTTTGGCGTCTGAGGAAGAAGTCGCAATGACCGTCGCGCCGGATGCGACGGCGAGCTGCAGGCCGAAGATGGAGACGCCGCCAGTTCCCTGAACAAGGACGGTATCTCCCCCCNTTGAGCGGCTTGGGGCCCATGAGCGCGTTGTATGCGGTGAGTGCCGCACAGCTGAATGCAACAGGTCCCGGTCAGCGCCTGATCTATCAGACACTCAGATGGTCACTTACGGAAGCGTCGAAGCTTCCTCATAGTTGAGGTGCTCGGGAACCCGCACGAGAGCGTGTACAGGGAGGACCTTATACTCCGTGAGGACGCCATCCACAGGCGCGCCAAGACAAGTAGCCTTGACTTCCTCGGTAGCATCGCCGAAGATGTGGTCAGTAGCAAAGGTTGGAGCAAACGCGGTCGCCGACGCTCCAGCCCTTGACTTCGGCGCCGACCGCAACGATCTCGCCTGCCATGTCCGAGCATGGGACGACGTTCTCTTTCTGAGGCATCGGGTACTGGCTCTTGGCGACGATGAGGTCGCGGTATTGGAGCGATACAGCGTGAATCTTGACGAGCACCTCGGTCGACTTGAGCTGCGGGATCGGAGCTTCAGTCAAGGTGAGGTTGTGGAAGCCATCCGCCTGATCATTTGGAAAGATTCAATGCGTCAAGAGCTCTGATACACTAGACTTAGACCATACCTTAGGAAGACGACATTCACGGGTCTTTGCGGGAACTGAAGACATGCTAAGCGACTGGTGAGGCTGGCTAGGTCTGACGGGGCAAGTATTGGAGGTGAGTCTGGAGTGTGACTTCTGTTGAAGCTCGTATTTATACCTACTGAATGGCGAGCAGCTCAGTAGCAGCCACTATGAAGTCCGAAGATATTCACTGGCAGTTAGCGCTACGTTCCCCACCATGCATGCGAAGAGGTTCGGCCATGGCCTCGGGAGCCTTATAAACAACTACAAGGGTAGCCGTGTCTCACCGCAATGGAACGTCTTCTCGTCGCGCGAAGAAGAGGATTGTGCGTGGAGTTAGCCTGAAGTGATGCTTTGTATCACACGCCCTCCATCTATTCGCCGAGAATGTACCCAACAAGCATCCAGGATAAGATGTTCAGCCATGTCGAAGTCGGAGCCCAGAAGCAGGTGAGCGCGGCATCGAGTGTCGAAGGCGCACTGAGAACCGTGTTGACGCCGACTTTGTTGAAAGACTTAAATTCTGCTACACTCACCACATCCGCAACACATGCACTGTCGGCATTTCAAGTCGAGGGTAAGCATTCGGGAAGTCAACAAGTGCTGTTCGCCTTCCCCCATTATTCGCTTACTCTCACGGTGCCCTGCAGAATTCAGCTGGAACGATGAAACGTAGAGTCGAGCGCAATCCTGCCAGTCGGCGTATTGCACAAAGCAAAGTTAGAGGTATCACTGACTTCGCAGAAGCCCGGAGAGCCCAAGCGCCGCAGGTATGCTTGCACCGAAGATCGGACGTTAGCACGCAAGCACACGAATTCAGGTCATTGATACTGTTATATCGATTGGATAGCATTGGCAACAGAACATGGTGTGGTACCTAAGTACTAGCACAGAGCGCGTAAGTATCATTACAACATGAGGGGTCGTGTACATCGTAGGCGAGAGCTACTAGGTCAATACTAGAATACAACACTACAACACGTAGCTCAGCACAACAGGGACGAGTTCAGCGTACTTTGAGAGGGAGGTAGGGTGTTTCAGCAAGATTTGTGTGCAGGACAAGGCAAAGCAAGAAAGGACGAGAGGTCGGTTTAGATGGCGAAGATTGCAGCAGCAGAGATCTAGAGTGTCGGTGCAAGTCCGGGACGGGCGAGGATCACAAGTGAGATCTCACCATCTCCGGCTGGACGCCCAGGGTGCCCCGTTGGGGCGCGAACACGTCGTCCAGGCGGGCGTTGCCCTCGAACGTCTTCAGGCTGTCGACGAACGCGCCCCACCGCGCGTCCTCGACGATCGGCGCTGTCACGTATGCGAACACGTCCATCTCCTTCACGAGCTCGCCGAGCATGGGCAGCACGGCGTCCATCGCGCGCGTCTCGAGCGCGTGCTGGGCGGCGCGCCCGAGCCCGGCGTGCTCCGCGTACCACGCCGGGTCGAGCCGGACGACGCTCGCGACGTATAGGTCGACGAGTTCACGCCGCACACCCTGCGCAACCGCTGCGTCGTACGCCATCCGGTGCCCGATGGCCTCCATCATAGGCTGGCAGTGGGGCAGAATGAGTCGGTTGACCTCCGCGCTGCGGTGGTGCGGGACGTCCTTGATGATCGCGTGCAGGTCGGCAAAGAGACCAGCTTCGTGGCGTGCGAGAAGGGAGTTGGGGTCGGCGGGTGGGGGCATGGCGTAGCGCCCGATGAGCAATTCGTTCACGAGTCCTATTGGGTTACGCGCGTATGCACGTGTCAGGACACAATCTATCATATCGAAGCGAAGCGTAACCACACGTACGAATCGCGAGGCCCAGCACGTCTCCTTCTGCAATCGCAATCCCACGCATCTCGTTCTGAAAAGAAAATATGCCATCAGCCTCAGGTTCGCATCCGCAGGGGCGGAAACGGAGGAGCAAAACTTACGTGCAAGCAGGTCATCTGGTTGTGCGCGAAGAGACCCTGCGCACCGCACCGCTCGGACACACCAAGCGCGGCCTGCTGTGAGTGCTGGACCATGACGCCCTTGAAAATAGCAGCAATGCCGTGTCTGACGCGCCCGTCGAGACGGCTGTCGCAGAACTTCTCGATAGCCCAGCGCTGCAAGGCCTGCATGACATAGGCATTCGCCGCGGCTGTCAAGATGGGCGCCTGCTGCGTGCGGAAAGTGAGGATGGGTGTCTGCCTCCCAGGCCCTCCGATCCGGCGGCGAAGAGAGTACATGGTGCCGATGGTGGTGTAACATTGCATGAATGGCAGAGCGAGGCAACCTAGCGCCAGGGTTCCGATGGTGATTCGGTGAATGATGTCCATCAGGTTTGCGTGCAGATCGGCAGGTTTCTCGAGAGACCCGAGCAGTGCCGCCCGAGGCAGACGGACGTTGCGGAACGTGGTAAGCGAGTGCGTGAGCGGGTGCGGGCCGCCACGATAGGGAAGCAGTCTTGAAAGAAAACGTCAGCAAATCCGTAGTGGAGCCGAGAAACGAGCCTCTGCTCGCGTGGGAGGAGGAGACTCACTTGGATTGAACGCCGGTGCACATTTGTTTGCCATCGTTCAAGGGCACGATGAATGGTCGGTGGCCACGGTCTTCACCGTTGACGATGAGCTTAGCGAATACTACGGCAACGCAGGGAAGACCTGCGGGCACGGTCGGCGGCATGAATCTGTCATGGTGGTGTGGTCAGACAGACGACGGAATCGCGGAAGAGCGCAGACGTACTTCGCGGCGCTTGGTGTCGGTGAGTTTAGCGCAAAGTCCCCTGATGGAAGCATCGTGGCGGTCGTTTCTATGTTTCCGATGTCCAGACCGTGTCCGAGTTCGGTCATCATGTATTGTCCGCTGTGGAAGTGAATGTGGATCAGCGACCGCATGAACATCAGAGCGGAGGTCGCACGACGTACTGTTTCCGATAGCGGAGAAGATCCTCGACAAGAGGGAGAAGTTCAGGTCGCCGCTTTGCATAGCGGGCGATAGTACCCGCGCAGAGATTGTATTGGATGGTGAGGAGGGTGATTGCGCCGCCGTCAAGGAGGACTGCAGGGTCGTTATGAAGCTGCCAAAACTTTGGCGAGAGTGACAGCAGGTCGTCAATCGTCATGTCTGGAAGCCACGACGGCAACCACGCGTCAGAGCCGAGACGCTGCGGCGATTGACAGTGAGAACGCACCGTAGGAAAGGCCAATGGCCTTCGCTTTCTCGTAAGAGAGCTTTGCTCGCTTGTTATGATCCATATAGTGAACCGGCTCCGCAAAGAGCGGTGAGTGAGGGAGATGGCGCGTGCGTCGCGGGTAGCCCTCGGAAGACATGGCGTAGTATGTCCGTGTAGAAGGGGGAGGGTAGAGCAGAAGCTGAGGCGGGGCGTGGTTGACAAGGAATCATCTAGGCGGCGAGGGGGAGCACTTATGTAGGCGAATACGAGACGCTCTGTGAGAGATTAGCCGTATGCGTCGGTGAGAAAGGAAGGAGATGCGGAGATGTGTGATGCTATTCCGTATTTGATGAAGTTGACCCCAAGAAAATGACTTGCGATGGGTCGTACGAATGTCGGTTGCAGGTGCAGATGGGAGGATTCTCACTTGCACATTTCCCGGCTTCTATTTCGGCGCCGTCGCGCTTGCTTGCCCTCTTCGCCTCCACCAAGTGCGCCTCGCAGAGCAATCGAGATCATCCAGGAGCCGGTGTTGCTCCGATGTGCCCCGTCCGGGGATCCAATTCAAGCCCCACGCCCCCGCCAGCGAGTCGGCCTCTCTCCCGCATCCCGGTCTCTCGCCGTCCCGACGTTCGTCACTGTGAGGAGCGTGGCGGGGAGAAATCAGCACGAGTCCACTTGGTCATGGACTAGCACTTACTCACCACGTACCAGTCCTCGCGCCATCCTGGAAAAAGTCAAGCCTCGGCCTGGAGATCCATCACTGTTACGTACGACATCGTATGTTTTTGCCATCTTCCTTACGCGCACGGATGTGCCTTTGTTCCATACCCAGCAAGGCAGGCTTTGCGCCAGTTGATGTTTGTGGGCGACTCAGATCAGCCGGCCATTCCGCATCCTCGTGCATCCTCGTGTCTCCTCTCCAGAAGTTCTATCTATCGCATCGGCAGCTGCATGGGCGTATAACCCGCGGCCGTGGCTTCATCCTAGCGTTGAGTGTGGACAATGTGGCTGACGTTGCCACAAGTGCGCACCCGGCGCCACTGCAAATCAGGTTCACGACGCCAACAGTGAAATCAATGATGCGCTGGGAAGCACTCACCCCTTCGTTCATTTACACACATATTGCATGCCAGGTCCGGGCTAACGGAGTCGACAACCTCGCAGCGGACATAACATGTTGGTATGCCGGGAGAGCTGATGGACGCGTATGGTCTAGCAACGATTCCCTCTCCGCCATCAAACCTTCGTATCAACTCCTCTCCCCGCCGGCCCGTGTATTATTTGTCCTTCTTCGTCAACGCTTGTCTGTCATAATCAGAGATAACTCTCTTACCCGAACCACATCCTCCATTCAAGCCATCGCTGCAGTCGCGTCTGTTCATCACGTCAGCCTGCGACGAGGCAACCCATACAGTCCTCAACACCTCACCATGGCTACCACACAAGAGGACTGCCGAGTAGGAGCCCAAGATCTGCAAAATCCTCCCACCACAGGCCCTTCTCTGCATCGTGGTCTGTTCCAAATGTTCTAGCGACACCTTGTGCCAGAAAGATGGCACGCAAATCGACCGCTTCAGCTATACTACGGCGCCCCCACCACACCCTCATCCGCCCTCCGCCTTCCGTTGTAGCCGTGCTCAAGATGGTAGGCATTTCGTCATCAAACGTACAACGTGCACTCTGGGTCTGCGGCATCTCTGTTCTGGAAGTCCTGCTTTCCCGGACCCGGAAGGACTAACTCGTCCACGCCGCGCGCCTCATGGCGCGCAGCCTGCCCTCTCCCTTCCCCGCAGAAAGTCAACGGCCGGTCACGCCTTCTCCCAAGGTATCCATCACAGTAATCCGGACTCCTGACCATACACGCTGCGGTTACCACAGTGTCGTCTATCACTAGCGCATCGCTAGCCCTACTAGCTTGCCCTAGCTGACATGTCTGGCTGTGAATGCCGTCGCAAGCCTAAGGGCGGAGTATCTCGGTCGCTCCTGCACTGGACAGGTAGGCACTGTGCGTAGCACGCCACGATCAACCAGGTACAACAGCGGGATGGGGCCGATAGGTCTAGGATGGTCCCGATTGTTCCCCGTAAGTCTTCGTGTCGGGCTGTACTTTCTGACTTCGTACCTCAGTGTACGGCCTGACAAAGGTGTGCGTTCGGATCATGTGCTCCGCTGCTATCGCACATCTGGCCACACCACAGAACGCCCTCGCAAAGTCTACAGAACATCCAGCCTTGGCGGGTGCACCTCGATTGTTCAGCACGCCTCGCGTCCGACTGATGCAGCCTTCTGGCGATCGATGGCACGCCTAATCGTCCGGCTTTTGCGTTCCCGAGCTTGTGAGATTCCACAGCACGCTCCTTCTCCCTGACGGTACAGTCCCCCGTACTCCCACACAGGCTGACGGAGTTTAGTTCGGGCCTCGGTGACATGGTATACGCAGCCGCAATCCACCATCAGTCTGCTATTCAGTCATCGTGAGCGACCTCACTGTAAAGGGATCGTGAGCGGCATCCGGGCGCCGATCTCCCCGACAAGTACGTACTGCCTCGCATCTCTTCGTATCTTCCGGGCTCTCATATGTCTTGCATCCCTCTCCCTCTTACGTCTTTCGTCTCTCTAGGATTTAGGTCATCGCTCGCTCTCGTTGTGCTGCATTCTCGCGGGACCAGCTCTCGCCTACAGGCTCTCAGCCTTCGTCGTCGAACGAATGCGACGCCAATGGTGAAGACGCTCACAGGCGCGCCCTGGCCCTGTTTCCCTGACGAGCTTCCGACGCCTATGTAATTCTGATCTGTCAGGGCGTACGCGTTACTTCTCCTTCTGCATAGAGCCTCCTCCTCTTCTTGTACCGTCGGTGTTCGGAAGCTGGGATAGAATGGGGGATACGGGCACATCGCATGCACGCCCGCCGTCGAGTCTCGCTCCGTGACGGCCGCACGCACGCTCGGTTGGTCGTCTGGTGATGGTGATGAAGCCCAGTTGAGTTTCAAGTTACCCTTCAGTCACCTATCAGTCATGTCTTGAGTCTTGACGGCTCTGATCCTCCCTACGCCGTGCGCAACTCCCAGCGCGTACCGTAGTATCTGTCCAAGTCCCCATACACCGAGGCCATGGCCGCCTCCCCGATCGGCCTCCTTCGTGATGACCGGATACTTTGCGCGCGGGAAGCGCAGGGGCCGATGGGCCGCACAAGCAGGCACAAGCGAGATCCCGCCCCTGTGTCTCCCGACGGTCGTCGGCAGCCGCGCTCGCGAATCTGGAAATGCTGCCGCGATGCTCACACTCGCCGCGGCGGAGAGTCGGGGCATGCCACGATGCCCGTTCCCTTGGCAATGGGTATTCGCTTAGAGGCGCCGCCTCGAGAGCCTCCGCAGTCCATCGGAATCTGCGTTCTGCTCAAGCGCGCCGCGGGACGTGAACGTTGAAACGTTGACCCGCGAAGGTGGAGGTTATGGAGAAGGCGGAAGCGTCGACGGCGCTCGTCTTATGCTGTTTCTGCGTAAGTGGTGCGTAATGCTCATCTGCTTCTCTACGTTCTCTCGCTCAAGGTGTGACGCATGCAGGTCAGCTGGGTGGGATGACCGTCTTGCCCGTCTTCCCTGTCTGTAGTGTATCTGAGACAGCGTTCTGGTCGGTACGCTGTCGCCTCTTGGCTGACGTTTCTGTGAGTTCTACCCGTCTCTGCACAAACTGTCGGTGCAGTCTGCTTTCCAAATGTGACTTCGTGCACTACACTTATGATCACGGAGTCCGTTGGAACGTCATGCTACTTTCCAATGCTAGCAATGATCTTTGCAGTTTACAATTTCGCTCTCTGGAGCAGCGCTGTTCTCTACTTCGCGGCCGTTGCCCGCCCAGGGGAACGCGGCATTGCGTACGTGCTAGTGTGTATCAACCTGCTGTCAATCCACGCCAGTTATCGTGCCGTAAAAGCGTGCCTTTAGCTCCTGTAAGCTTCACTAGTACAGACCGGTTATCATGAGCCCCGCAACCCCTGCCTGTGATTACGACACGGCACAGGACACTAGCTGCCTATAGCCCAGCGCCCAGGACGCGGCAAGTTCCTTCCCTCTTCTCTCTTCCCGCGTGCACGCCCAAGCCCGGCCCAGTATGTGCTCACTGCGTGGCTGCGGTACATCGGTACGGAAATGATCGCATCCTGTACGTCATACCGATACGCTACGCAAAGCTTAGCATAACGCCACTATGACCCCAGCACTGGCCTCGCGAGTCGCAAAGACGTTAGAAGGCGTGAGGGCGCAGCCTATCGCTCAACTGCCCTCTTCTCTAACGTACCACGAGATGCGTAGGCTGTCTTCCCCGGCCGACGCTTCTAGACGTGCGGTAGGGCGGAGATCTCTGACAAGCAGCGGCGCGACCCTGAGCGAAGTGTGGCTTTGTACGTACTACGCCAGGCCGACGTCGTCCACATTCAATGAGTGCGGGATCACAAGCCCTGGGGCTTGGCTGGTCCGCGCGCGTGAACGTCGAAAGGGGGGAGGGCCCAAGCCATCGTTCACCAAGCTGAAGAAGGCTCAAGAAGACCCCGTACGGAGTCATTTCGTCGACTCGTCGGTCTTCATGGTCATTCTGGCCACTGGTCAACGACATCGGCATAGATAGGTGGTTGTACGTACCTAGACGTCCCTGTACTTGACACCGATTGCCCTGAGAGGCTGAGACGCTCCTTAGTGTTTGCTTCCTGGCCGGAATCACGCTGACCTGGGTAGAGCATGAACTAGCGCGGAGTCCATGACGCATCACTCCATCGCTCACTAGCGCAGTGATTTTGAAATGCACGTACTTACTGCAATGGTTTAGAGTGCTTGAGCTTGGATGATGATGATATCTCCATCTGCGCACACAAGTGAGAGATCTGTGCGAGTGTTACCTGCTTGCGCGCTCCCGCCGATGGCCGGCCTTTGGCCCTATCTTCTGCCTCAGTGGCTCCGCGGTATGATGGTATCCCATCACCATCATCGTCCGTTTGGTCGCACCTGCTCAAAGCGTATCAACAAGCAGTGCGGACAACTCTGTACATCTCTGATCATGTCTCTGTAGGGGCAAAACGCACTCACGTACGCGGTCTCGTTCAGCCTCGTTCGAGTCCCGCTCGCTATGTCTCCGAACAAGTCCACGATACGCAGTAGGTGCACCCCACTGGATCCATACGTCTACACATCTGATGAGGCACTGATTGCGGCTTCAAACGGCGAGCTACAGGACGAACACGGTCAGCAACATCCAAAATTCGCAAAGCTGACCATGAGTCAACTTGTGAAACGAGCATCGTAACCATCTTGATTCGCTCCTTCGCAGTTGGTATCGACCATGCGACCTGCACTGCCGTATATCCGTCAGCTCCGACAACCATTGCTCGTCACCGACAGGGACCGCATCGGGCCCGCACAGACGCCATACATTTATTCTGCACGGCGTGCAGTAACAGCGGACTGTAGAATGTGGCAGCTTCGACGTTTCTCTGAGCGCCGAACAGCCTGCGGTAGCGCACGCGAAGTCGCAGCTTCGTCGCGGTTCGATGCTGATGCAGACAGGAACACGTTAGACCTAAGCCCGGCGGACGGATCTTGAGGCTTGGGGGACGTACCTGCATTGCTTGTGGGCACAACGAGTTCAGAAAGGGTGCGTGGCCAAGCAGTGTTCTTACATCGAGGAGCTGGAGCCTGGAGAGGTTCAGGGCGAGCGCTTCCTGAGAAAATTTACAACGGCATCTCAACTTTGCAATGTACATGCTTCAATGGTGAGTAACGACTCGCAGGGACTGCGAGTCCACGAGGAATGTCAATGTCTTCTGATCCGCGTTGTCAACTCATGTCAAGGCATGGACCCAGAAGCGGGACGCGCCTCTCTCATTCCGTCGCGGGTAAGTTCCCCTGTGGGAGAACATGCCTGCAAGCCTGTGCGCGTGGATCCTGTGCTCTAGAACCCCGCCGTAGCGCGCTCGCAACTTCCGACCACCGCCCGATTCTCCCAGTTTGCCTCCGGGGGCTAGAGTGTGGTCGAGTCTGCTCGATCGCGGAAATCGATAAAGCCCAGCAGCCTCGACGTCCATGAGCATGGGCGAGAGAAGCGTGCCTGCGGATCCAGGAAGGCTCTCAGAAAGTCGCGGCTCGCGAGCCGGCCTACTACATTGCGGGCTCACGTTACTCCGCGCACTCTCAGTGACCTCCGTTGTCCACAGCTTCGGCGACATGGGAAGGGTCGCGACTCAGGGCGCCATGATACCCCAGAGAGGGTTCTGGTGCTGACCAGACAGTAATGGGGGCGATCACCGCGGGGAAGGCGAGTCCGCGACGAAGGTAGCGCCTATCGTATTCTTGCACACATCCTTCTAGCCGACTTTGAGAGCAAAGATGACAAGGATGAAATGCATAATGGCACTCACGAAAGTGAACTCTAAACAGAGTTGCGACCGGGGAAGCTGATCGAAGGTAAAACCGGTTGCAGTGAATTTCTATACCAAGACTTGGGATCGATTCAGCATGCCTCGATGTACAAGTGGCATCTCCAACGTTGAACAAGGCGCTACGACATCTGCGAAGAGATAACGCACAGAGTGTTCGTTAGAGCCCAGTGAACATACCAAACAATCAGCGTCGGCATCCTGCCCCTAGCCCACACTTAGACGAAGCATCTCGGCATGAAACCACGATTCTGTCGGCTGGCAGGCTCGGTGTCTGTGCAACTTAAATAGGTAGCACGGAGCACCGTGCTCGGCGTCATGTGGGCCTTTGTGGGCGTACGAAGAGCACCAGAAATGGAGACGGCGATAGTCCTCTGCCTCATGTCAATGCAATGTCAAGAGCACCGGAGGTGACGATGAACTGACCTCATTTTTTCGTCACGGCTGTATATCAGAAGCATGCAGGCGGGACTCGACCCGCGAACAGTGAAATCGAAGGGTTCAGAGTTCACGGGTCAAAGTAGGAGAAAGGGCCGTAATCCGACTTCTCGAGAACTACGAGCAGAGTCCTAGAGACCGCTGTCAGACGCAAGGAATTGAAGAAGGCGAGACAACGTACTGCTCACGTTTCGAATCTTCGTGAGTCCGTGTGAACTCTTCAGTCAGAACACAGAATAGCGAACTTTATTGTTGTAAGGTTCCGTTGAGCCGTTTCTCCCCCCNTTCATCTACAGTTCTTGCGTTAGCGACTTGACATATTCATTCGCTGTAAACTTGAGTTATCAGAAGTACCCCTTGTGACCCTGCGTGGCCGCTTTTTTNCCGGACGTCATCAGTCATGAGATATCCAGGCAATTAAGCAGGAGCGAGCTGGATAACACGTCCACGAACTTCAACTGAGGCGAACATCATATATGCGGGATACCGTGTTATCTGATTTTCGAGAGACGTAGGTGCTTGCGCATAGCGCTGCCTAGCGCTGTGAAGGCGTACGATCCCGCTCCCTCAATCATCACCAAAAACCGCACACAGCGTGTAAAATCAACTCGTGACTGACGCCGTATAGTTTGAAGGAGGAGTTTGCAGCCAAATCAAATCGCTGATGCAGCAAGACGAGGCTGGAGCATGTGTAGTATTCATGGGCAAAGATAGTGTTGAACTATCCGCCTAACGATCTGAACACCTCGTCTTTCCACGGCCACTGTAGCAGAAAATATAGTCTGAGAGGGTGCGCGCACGTGTGTCTGTGAGCTTTTCAGTGATCATGATACATTTGAGGCGGTCACCAGCTCGGGCGGCTCCAGAAGGCCATACCTCCGATGCGCGTGTAATGGGGCGAATGGCCTCATGTCGTGTCGCGACGCCCTTTCACCCGGGAGGGCCATATGGACGTCCGAACCACAGACGCCGCAATGGACAGATGCGTCTTAGATGCTTTCGGCTCCGCATTCCGGCGTTCAGGTCGCCAGCCTAGAGATTGCTTGATTTGGATCAATCCAAAAAGACGGCGTTAACATACGATTCGTGTCGACGCTAGGAAGGAAACATACCGGAGATTGCAGAACGATCGGATTGAAAATATGTACTGGGGCTGGTGGGAGGAGGCAGGTGGGGGTTGAGCGATGTAGGGGGCGCAACTGCGGAAATGTGCGTCTTATATAGGGCTAGGCAAGCGTCCCGAGGGCGACTTACGGGAGACGATGAACGGGTCATAGATGACGTGCGGCGACGATACTTCGCCCACGGTGCCAACAGAGAACTGTTCGTATCAGGTCAAAGTCCTGCCAGAACGGGACAAGTCCGGCATTGACGTGGTGCGACACATAGATCAAGGCGGCTCTTCTATGCTCCTGTGTACTACACAGCACAAGTGCAAATATTGTGACTAGTATGTCCACGGTGTTGTAGCAAGGCTGCGTTGGGCGCGAGAGAGTGGCCTGTTCGAATAGCCTCCACAGAAGCCTCGACTGCGTGTGAATGCCCCTCCAACAGTTTTCGGTGGGGTGGAGTACTCGGCAGAAGCCATCGATCTGTCCGAGTTCTAAGTTCCGTAGAGGTAACAGATGCACCGCTCTTCGCGCCTAGGGTCACCGCCTGGAGTCGAGAGCCGGAAGCAACAGATTTAGGCGTGCGGGAGTAGCATGGGCTCAACACTCTGCACCGTGTAGTTGCGCCATCTTGCATGCAGCGCAGATGCGCGAAACGTTCAAAGTTTTCTCTCGCCATTGGACTGGGCGATCAATCATGTTCTGTGGGCGGTACTGTATTGAAGCGGCGTGGCGCAGAGGAAGACAAATCACATACCCGTGATGCGAGAAAAGCTACGCCTACCAGCTTCCTACTGGATACCTCAACTATGCAGGGCTTCTGCGCTTTGTTGAAGAAATTGAATCGCAGTCGTTTCCCCGCGTATGCGTACCACGACCCTGACCAGATGGTGGGATGAAGAGGTATGCTTGCTAGTGGCCCTGGATGTATAGCTCCCACAGTGAGTTCGTCAATGCGAAGATATCCACGGACTGAGACCAGAAAGTGTATGAAAGAGGGCTTGTATGCGGCTTAGTAGACGAACAGACCCGTCTACCCGTCTACGCAGGGAGCCCTATGCGAGGGGGAGAGAGGACGGAGAGGAAGCGCCAAAAAGAGGTGAGCCGAACCGGTGCGGCTCGGGGTGAACCGGGAATGGTTAGGCGGTGCTACCAAGGGACGATCTCGATCGGCCACTGTGCCCAACGTTCTACTAAGCTTTCCTAGTTGGTCCATTGCGGGCTGCACTCGTCCACCACGGTCGACCGCGCGTTACACCAGTTTTATGTACCGTTCTCAAACCTCCCCTCCTATTCCCAAGCCTGACTGGCAGGTCTCCCGCACGCCACATTCCCCGTCGCATGTTCTCGCCCGGCGAGTCTGCCTAGGATGCCGTCCCGGGGGCGTGTGTGCTGGCGTCAATAAGCCACACTCGTAAGTCAACGGCAACGCCTCACTCGCTGATCGCACCCCCGTATTCCTGGAAGGAACTAGGTCATGCTGCGGCGCACCGCGAGAATCAGCGTCACTCTAGACGTTGGCTTCAGTCAAGACTCCATGCCCACCTCCCTTCGGAAATGTCGTATACCGTCTACACCCCCAAGAACGCCTCAGCGGTCATTTGGTGCTTCTGGGACAACACACCTCATCCCTTCTCCTCTGGAGGACTCCAGGCAAGACCCAGAAGCTCATAAGTAGCGCACGGTAGTCATAGACTCCGTGGTTTGCGAAGTCCGCGGTACGCTTCCGGGGTATGATCATTCCTCTTGCACCCAATGCTCAGCGTCCCGCTGTTCGTAATACGCTTCGCCTGCCAGATGCCAGTAGCGCTCATCCGGAAGGTCCTCGAGACAGCTACTGCAAAGCTATGATCAGCGAGACCTGCCCTGGTGCTCCTGCGGAAGCTGCCCATGCGCCCAGAGCCTCACGGCTCCCTTCACTCGAGTACGGCAATGATCGAGACCGAGTATGATATACGGCATCGGAAATGCCTCCGATTACCTACTACAAGGTAGGGTAGTGGCGAGGATCGTACCTGACCCAGTTTGCGTGGTCTACCCAGCAGTCTGGCGACACAAATGGTCTTGATACTCGACGGCGATGACCACGGCACCCTCGAAGTAGCGGGAGGGTCGTGGCGAGCAGAACCAGCCAATCACTCAGGCGGAACACGGGAATATTCCACACTCCTCGCGCCGGCATTCTCCTGACATGCATCTCAGCCATCGGCTTGTTGCAGCTGCGCTGAGGTTTTACTTCGAAGGCACCTCGGAACGTCCTCTCCGATGGTATAGGCATTGCCTCTTGCGCACCACTCCAAGGGAACCATATTCCCGGAGTTGTGCAGGCTATGACGCGCGAAAATTGGCGTCAGATAACGTCTAAGAATACGAGCGAGCGTTTCCGCAGTGGGGATCACCGGTTGACATGGAACGCGGGTGTATTCCTTGAAAGCTACAGTATGCCTTCCAGCTTCATCTTCGCGGACGTCTGCTGATAACGAACGACAGTGCGGTATATGGCATTAACGACTCCTTGGAAGAGAGCGGGCCAGCACGCCACCGACACGTTCACATTCAGTTCACCGACGGGATCAGTCGCTTGATCAGTCAGAGTCCGGACGTGAAGGTGAGGGCCTGGTCGAGACAAGGGAGCTTCTTATACCAACACAGACGAACGCCGGTTGGTACGAGGTCGGAGGACTTCCGTACTCATCTCCGAGCGCAATGCCGGCCAGCCCCGCTTGCATATCGGAATGGAGATCTCGGTTCGTGCGTATTGCTAGAATTGTCCCCTTTGACGCCAACATTAACTTTGCGACTCGAGTCCCAGGTGAGCGCGCTTAGCAGCCGCCACACCATGTGTGTGTAGAGGCTGCATATCCGAACGTGGTAGACCGAGCTGGCTGTTGTCCCTCCCAAAATCCGTCTCCGCCAACGCCCTGGGTCGCGGCCCTCGCTGCGAAAGGCAAGCCAGGCGTCCCCGGTGGTCGCTTCTGCTCGCCCGAGCCGCGTGTGGGAGTCGAGCCCGCGGAGCGGGGTTGACGTGGAGGAGGACGAAGGAGGCAAGCGGGTGCTTCCTGCGAGTGGCGAGAGGGCTCCTGTCGGGCGATGGCATCCACGCGTGCGGTTCAGGATTCGTTCACATTCTAGAGCAGCTGACAGTCGTTGTGCGTACAGGTGCCGGATCGGACGGGTGAAGACTGTGCAAATACCATACATGGTAAATCTGGCTACCAAGACTTATCATCCGTCATCGTCCGGGAGTAGAAGGGGGTACGTGCTCCAAGGATTTCTTTACGCTTTGTACGGCCACTTACCCTCCTTACGGCACGTCGGCAGCTTTGGCACACACCTGACACCGTTTCCCTGCGAGACTATATTGCGCTCCTGGGCTGCCGCCCGAGATCTCTCCACACAAGCCCGGTCAGAAAGGCAAGAACGTTGTTATCAGATGCACCCCACCCGCGAACATCGAGGACGCCTCGATGCTTCACCCCCTTTGGCCACCGTCCCTGCATCAGTTCCGGCCGCCCGACCCCCGTTTGCCTAGAGCAGGGCCCTTCGCATCCAAACTCTCAGGACGGCGCAGAGATCAGCTCGCGATTCGCACACCGGGAAGCGGACATGATCGCACATGCGCCCAGGGCTAGATACCTCCAGGCGACGGACCTCCCTGTATATGCCGGATTCGTCCTGCGGAATATGGCTGGGTCCCTGCCAGAATCGCAACGGTCCGCCACGGGCGTGTGCGCATTTGCCGACTGTGGTGCACATGAATGCCGCACTCGTTGCGGGGATCATCGCTTCGCTCTCGCCTCGCCCTCGCCCACGCCGCCGGGACACACCATCCCGCTCACGAGCTGGCTCACGGCTCTCTGTATAAGTCCGCGTGCGAGAATCGGAGCGGCATCTTATCCCCCGCTCCCCCCCAGCCCAAACTCCGCCTCTCCTGCTCAGAATGGCACAAATCACCTTCCGCATCAACCCCAAGCCGACGTACAGCGAGCGCATGACAGATGCCCGCGCTGAGCTCCGGCGGCTCATCAAGGAGCAACTATGCGAGTCTCCCNTTCCCTCTTCGCCCTCTCTCCGTCGTTGCGAGAGCTCCCCGTCGCTGACTCTTTTGACAGGCGCGATCACGCACGACAACACCGCGACGATGTCGTGGAGCCGCAGGTCGTACATGAAGAACGTCGTGACGCGCTATCGCGTCCGCATCGAAGGCTGGCCGTTGTCCGAGGTCCCGTTCAGGAACCTCAGCGACGTGCCGAACCTGGGCAAGCTCGAGCTCTTATTGCAAGGGTGGAAGGAGGGGTCCATCAGATTCTGCCAAATAACAGAGGAACAGTATCTTGCCATGATCCACGACCCGACGCCCTGGATCGGTCCTGCGATAGATGACGCCGAAGGAGAGGAGTAGCGGGATTCGAGGCCGCCGCGGTAGCGCAGAAAACCCCACCTTGGCGCCCGCAAGACTCTGTAAGTACTAGCGAACCACCGCGGGCGCGTTTATTCCTGGTGTCTCGCAGCTGCTCATTGACTGGCCACTCTCGTCCTTCGCAGCTTCTTCCATCAGCAAGCCTCCCATAGGCCTGTCGTATATAGCTCTCGGTTGCTGTTCTCGCTCTCACTTCCAGATCGACGATTGGATCGCCCGTCCGACTGTGCTTTCGTGTGCTACGTACGCATCTGGCATGTAGTCTCCGTGCTCTCAACTTTCAAGTCAATTGCTGTGCATCCCGCTCTTTCTCGAATCGCAGATGCCCGACGAGCTGCTGGAATTGGCGAATCGGCCCTCTCTTTCTGCGCTTGTTATGTAAAAGTGGAGCCAATCTGCAGCCGAAGCCTCGTCTGCCCGGTGCGGACACATCGTGTCAGCAGCCGGACATCAACGCAGGCTCTTATAGGAGGGCCACTCGCTTCTAGCAACGCATTAGTCTCACAGGCCGTGCAAAGAACTAGGCGTCTCGTTCGTCAACACGTCATCGACGCATCATACTGATGGCGAGGGTCGTATTTGAAAGTATAAATGCCATCATTGAGAGATGCGTACTAGAGACTATAATCTGTCCTCTTTCTCTCGTCTTGAACTCTCTTGCGAGCGACAGCTCATGCCCGCGCATTTCATTGTCGGCATCAACTCGCACAATCTGATGGAAGCAGTGCTTGAACACATTGTCCCGTACAAGCATCACTACAACAAAGTCTGGTAAGGCACTGTCAAGTCTTTTCTGACAAGTCGGAGCCGTTCGCCGGTGGCGGGTCAATCAACAACCCTTTTAAGCTTCCCGAAACGGCACCTTGAACCGTATACCGCTCGCCAATGCGAAGAGAGGACTCACTCACTCAACCCCGTAGAGTTCCAAACGTATGCCTCGACGAGGCATCCTCGTCTCCACCAACCTGGATGGGGACAAAGTAGAGATCCGGAACCGACGCCGCCTTGTGGTAGCTGCGAAGGTGTCCCTCACAAAGCATCCGAGATCGACGAGGGCGATCGTGGAGAGATGACCCTGGGCCTGTCCGATAGGACTCAACTGTACGTGAGTTACGCTAGTTGTAATCCTGAGTAACGGACGCGTTGCGTTTGATTGCAACCATACCCCGGGACGGATACAAGCTGCCTACACATTCGTACACCATTTTCGATTCTGTGTGTGGCCATTGGCCGTGAACTCCTCTTATTACAAAGTTCAGGCAAGTGTCCCCAAAACGCACGTCGTTCTACTGGGCAGCGGCATCAGCATGGTGGGCTTGGAGGGGGCGCCAGACTTACATTTTTAGGCAAGGTCCTGCTTGACCACGTAGCGGTAACGCACTTTGTTGTCTTTCAGGTTCTGCAGTGCCTTGCCGACTTCACGCATCGGTAATTCTTCGATCCAGGGCTTGACGCCTTTCGAACGCGCGAGCTCAAGCATTTCAAGGCACTCCTTCTTGCTTCCGATTTTGCTACCGCCCAAGAGGCACCCGTTCGGTACCAGATCGAATGAATGGATCGGTGGGAGTGTGTCGTCCACGTCCGGGATACCCACGGTGACGAAGCGGCCGTGAACGTACAGCATGGAGAGGTATTCACCAAGTGGCGTAGAATCTCCGAAGACATCCCGCGTAGACAACAGGATGTCGAGCGTGCGAGTGAGGTCCTTGGAGAAGTCCTGCACGGGCGTTAGCGCGGCTTACGGAACACACACTAGAGCACCGTACCTTCTTGCCTGTGTTGATCACATGGTCGGCACCCATCTTCTTGATGTCTTCGACTTTGCTCTCGTCGTGAGTGAATGCGTACACCTCGGCACCCATCGCCTTAGCCCACAGAACAGCATAGTGCCCAAGTCCGCCAATGCCCATGATCCCGACTTTCTTGCTTGGCCCTGCGCCGTGAGTCTTCAAGGGCGAATAGACTGTCAATCCTGCGCACATCATAGAAGCGGCATAACGGGACTCGATCTCATCGGGGATAGGGAAAACGAAGCGCTGGTGAGCGCGGATAGCGGTGGAGTAGCCACCCTGAGCGACGACGCCGTCCGGGTATTGGGAGTTCTATAGCCGCCAGGGACCATGATGGTGTTCAACGACGCGCCACGTTAGAGAGAACATAGGACATACGTATGTCTCGATACTGTTGGTGCAGTAGTTCTCATAGTCGTCCTTGCACTCCCGGCATTGCAAGCAGCTCCCTCGCTGCGCACCTACACCGACACGGTCTCCAATCTTGAATTCGGTGACCTTGTCTCCGACACGGGTGACGGTGCCGATGATCTCGTGGCCCACAACTAGAGGAAGCTTCGACTCGCCCCAGCCCTGGGTTAGCGTGTGAACATCTGAGCCGCAAACGCCGCAGTGAGTGATCGAGATCTCGACATCCTGTGGCTCGAACGTCTTGGGTTTGAACTCAATGACCTTGAGGTCATGCCACTTGGAAGGGTCTGTCTTCGAGTATTAACACTTGGCAACAAGTAGTGAATGGTCTGTATACCTGTTAAAGCGTAACCTAAGAACTTGGTCTGTTCACCTGGCATGATGGCGATGGGGGGNTATCGAGACGTTAGAAGGGTGTTGTTGGAAAGTGGGAGAAGACGTTTAAAGTTAGGAGTCTCGAAGTAACAAGGCTCTCTGAGTTATATAGTTCAGTAGCCTGACGTCATACGTAAAGACCAAGGCCTTGCCTCTCATGACGCAGCGTTGGTGGAGGAGAAGCGATGAGGTCAACCTTGTTATGGTGAGGTACTTACCAAATGTGGACACCGTTATTCTCTTACACTGGCTGGCCGCGCCTTTGCTTGTCTCGTCCTAGCCACTGGTGTAGCCCTTGAGCAGACTTTATCCACTTCATCTCATGACTCAATAAGAGGCGCCGAGTATAGTCGTAAGGACGATGCATGGTGGGTGGATACGCAGTAAGGGAGTCGCGGATGAAGAGGCAAGCCATAAATAGGCGCTCGGCGTTGAGTAGAATGTTGCGGCAGTTCGGCCCGGTGGAGTGAGACGCGTCTCGGGCGCTTGGCTTTGTCGCGTCTTCCCAAGCATTCGTCTTTAGTCTTACCACCGCACTCGCTCAGTCTAGGGTCTCTCATTGTTCTCAAACATACACTTGCTTTCCAAGAGGTCTCATAAGGATGCCGCCCGCTGGAAGAAGAATTGGCGATGACTTCGCAGACGACTCAGATTCCGACGTGTCCATCTTTGACCACGGTGAAGAGGATCACCGCGCCAAGAATAAGGGCAAGGGCAAGGCCATAGACCGACGGAAGAAGGATAAGGGGAAAGGAAAAGCCAAGGAAGTCAGTCACACGCCAGTGTACCATTGGATGGCAGGTCCTTGACGCGTTCTGCAGCAACCATACGCATGGGAGGCTTCATACACTCGTTCTTGGGACACTGTGCAAGAAGATGAGGCGGGCAGCATACAAGGCGCCGTACAAGACCTCATAGCGAGAGGGAGACGACGTAGGTAAGCGCACTATGCGCAGGCCCGGTTGACCCAACTGAGCTTTCTCTAGACTACAAGCCCCAGCGGCCGCTATTCGAAGAACAATCATCCGTCACCTCGTCCTCGTCCTTGACCTGTCCTCCGCTATGATGGACCGCGACATGCGGCCGACGCGCTTTGACTTAATGCTGCAATATGCGCGAGAGTTTGTGACGGAGTGGTTTGACCAAAACCCCTTAGGCCAGATTGGGGTCGTGGGCATGAGGGGAGGCCTCGGCGAGAGGGTAGGGGAAATGTCGGGTACGTCCCCTCGTCTGCAGTCGTAGCGTGAATTCTCACAGTATGCCCCAGGAAATCCCCAAGACGTGCTCAAAGCAATATCGGAGCGACATAAGCTGGAGCCGAACGGCGAGCCGAGTCTACAAAATGCTATTGATATGGCGCGCAGTAGCATGAGGTGCATACAGTGTACTGGTTGGGGTATCGTCAGCTAACCCGTTCCGCATTAGCCACTTACCTACACATTCCTCCCGCGAAATCCTCATCATCTTCGGGTCGTTGACAACATGTGACCCCGGCAATATTCATGACACACTAGAGGACTGTGTGAAGGACCGTATACGCATCTCCATTGTAGCGCTTGCGGCGGAAATGAAGATTTGTCGCGAGCTCTGCCAAAAGACAGGCGGTACATACTCGATGCATTATTTTGGCTCAGGGTTCTCATGCGACGTTTTCTCCCAGGTCAATTTGGCGTCGCCATGAACGAGGGGCATTTCAAGGACCTTCTGTTTGAGCTGATTCCGCCCCCGGCACAGCGAGCTGTGGCACGAGCCAATGGTGCACCAGCTGCGAACCCTGCAGCCGACCTCATGATCATGGGATTCCCGATGCGCCTCCCTGACACCTCTCCGCCATCGCTGTGCGTGTGCCATTCGCAGATGAAGAGCGAGGGGTTCTTGTGCCCTCGATGCCTCGCCAAAGTCTGCGACGTTCCGACCGATTGTGATATCTGCGGCCTCATGATCGTCAGCTCGCCGCACCTCGCACGGAGCTATCATCACCTCTTCCCTGTCAAGCCGTATCAAGCTGTGTGAGTTTTTTTTGCGGCTCGTACACGGTGTCTTGAAGAAGATCCCCTCTAACCTAGTTGGCTCAACGCAGGATAACGCTGGACGACACCCCCAATCCCAGCCAACGGTGTTACGGATGTTCCGTCGCCTTCAAGGAAACGCCATTGGCAATGGCGGGTGTGTCTGGGGAAGGCCTCAGTCCGCTCGGGCGGTATCGGTGCCAGGAATGCCATAACGACTTCTGTACAGATTGCGATGTGTTTGTCCACGACGTCGTCCACTGTTGCCCCGGATGCGGCAAATGAAAAAGAAGGACGCCGTCTTCGGTTCCCTCCTCCATCTATCTGGCTCATGGCGCGCTTCGCGACACGTTTTCCCGTGCTGCCGTCGCTAAGGGTTCGCTCAGTTTGGCTGCTGGTGTACCCTCTGGGGGATCGACACCCGGTTCACACCAGGGTGCTCTGCTTCACTCGTGGCCATCTGACCTCAGACGGTTGGCCGCACCATCTCCGTTCAATGCACTCAACCCCAGGACATACGGACTTATCACGGACTTGGTACCCCTTGCCGCGGAGCTCGTCAGCAGACGTTACGCGGCCACCCTCGAGCTCTCTGCGGTAGCTCTAAGGCCGCAGGAACCGTTCAAGAGCAGCACCGGCGCTTGTTCCCAGCGGACTCGAAATTGCTGGTCGACCCGGAGAGTTCGGGAGTGTGCAGCAGTCGGACGGCTTCGCAATTCGCAATTGAGCGATGCGCTGCGTTGTAGATCCATTGCTCGAAGGCGTCGAACGCGGAGGTTCGTCCATTCTAGACCAAACCCCGGGGCTCGGTGCAGATCGATGTCTGGCTTGCGATGGCGATATGATTGACTTCTACCGAATTCTTCAGGGCCTGTCTCCGAGGAGACGTGCGTCCCATGTGTCCATGTCAGGCCAGAAGCTGCGATGAGTAGAGTACCGAGCATATTGCGCTCTCAGGGACGACCCTGGACGCGCAAGCGTCTGGACCCACAGTTCTCTTCGGCGCTCTGCGCCGCGACAAATTCGCTGCGACGCCGGCACGTCGCTCGACCGCTTCGGCCGCATGACCCTTTCCCCAGAAAGTCAACGCGGCACAGGAACATATACTTTCTGGAATTGCATGGTTGTACGCCGCGTGTTCGACGCGTTCCCCACGGGGACCACATACCCCAGCTGGATTTCCACTTTTCGGACGCGCGCAGCGGAAGCCTGCGCCTATGTGGGCGGAGGACGCTGGTGCGTGCGTAAGCCCCAGTTGAGCGCTGAGAACGCCAACACGAGGACAGACGACTTTCGAAGTTCAGCGTTTAACACTTGGCAGAGGGAAGTCGTGCGGGCGACGCCCCCGCACTGTCTATCTATGCTCCCAAGCACCTAGACGTCTACCTGAACGCACTGATCAGTGTTTGCGCGCAAGATCGCCATGAACTTCATAGCGCGTTAGCTATCCACTTACACGTCTCGCTTGCACCCCAAACTGACCACCCGAACTTGAACACATACAGCAGGAACGACTATCTTTCACCTACCAAAGTCTCCCTCGACGCCTGAACTAGATTGGGACGTCGCCTGTGTCAAGTCTGTAGGCAACAATGTAGAAGAGTACTGGCATTCCATGCAATGCATGCCAGCAAGGGGCTGTGAAGCCCGAGCGTCCTAGGGAGGCACTGTCCTCGGAATGCGGCTCCCCTCGGCATCCAGTTGCTCATCCAGCTCCTTTGATCCCTCTCGACGACTGACTGACTCTACCGACCGCCGTATACGCCTGAGATCACCATGAAGTCTGTATTGCGCCGGCTGCCTACCTCCGCCTCTCGATTCCGCCCCAGTTTGTCTGCATTGAAGACAACCCTGCAAATCGTGAATTCAGCCGGGACCTCCGTGCCCGGTTTGCAAGCGGCAGTGGGCACGGTGCTGCAGATCATCGAATATGCCGAGGTGTGTTACGCAGTCGTGGTCGGTGTGTGCAGCTGTTGACTCGTCGCTTTCCGTTGGTAGGCGGTCAAGCAGAATCGCAAGGACGCGAGAGAACTCGCGGTCTCCGCAGCGCAGACCGTGGAGGCGCTTTTGCAAGCTACCGAGGACCTGAAGACGGGAGAGATTGATGACGCGTTCCGGAAAGACGTCGTGGACTTCCACAAGTGCGTACTACCTGTGAGGCGACAATAGCCCTCGTGGCTGACTATAATGCCTAGCGAGCTCCTGAAGATATCCACGACTTTGAAGAGCCTTACTGAACAAGCAATTTGGCGAAGGGCTTTGAAACGGAATGAGCACGCCACTGCGATCGCAAAACATCGCAGGAACCTCGCACACACCGTAACTTTGTTCCAGGCAGGTTGCTACAGATCGATGGGCTATTCGACCCGTACTTACAGAACCACAGATCAAGGACGGAATTACCAACCGGCGACTGATGGTCAGACAACATAGAGAGCTCCAGAACAGCCTTGGGTCACTATCCACGATGGTCGCAGCGCAACTCGCGCCTCTGACTCCTGGACTCCCTGCTGCCACCTCTACGAGCCTCTCGCAGAACAGCTACCAGATCAATGTGCCGAACTTTGTTCACATAACAATTGATCTCCATACCTCCATGCTCGCTAAGTGAGTACTGAAGTGGTTTCTCAAAAATGGATGAAGGATTCGGCCGGCTGACGTACAGCCATTTGGCTATGCTCACAGGGCCTTTTTTTTATTTGAACTCCGCAAGGCCCGCGCATATGTAGAAGAAACCACAGAAGCTACATCTCGCCGATCGATTCATCACCGGATTTCAATTGACTCCCTATTATAGCCGCTGTTCAAACATTCACTCACAAGTCGTGTAACATATGAATCTACTCATTGACAATATGTACCCCTCGACTTTGATCAGGGTAAATGACACTATCCCTGACAAACATAGGCAGTGTGAGTGGCGCTAGAGTGTACACATGTGTTACACAAGAAACCGCATGTATGCGCCGTGCGTTGATGCATTCATAACCTACGAGGCCTACATACTCTAGTAGTACCAACCCGCCAGGATGCGTGCGCTAGACCTACTCGAGCGCTGAGAATGGTCAGGGAACACGAACACGAGGACACACTCGACACATGGCTTCGGAGAGCTGTGTAGCCCGAGCGTCCTAGGGTAGCAAGTGCAGTCCTCAACGACGCCTCGTCGCCCACATACCCCCTCCTTGGCCTCCTCTGAACGTCTACTGCGACTGGCCGCACCGACCACCGTGCGCGCGAGAGAGATCGTGATGAACCTCGTATCGCGCCGACTGCCGACCTACGCCTCGCGCTGCCGCCCAAACTTGGCTGCTATAAAGACATCCTTGCAGCTTCTGAACCAGATCGGGACGCCAGTGCCTGGCCTGCAGGCGGCAGTGGGGACGGTGCTGCAGATCATCGAATACGCCGAGGTAGGTGACATACCCGGGTACTGGTTTGATGATGTGGGAGGGCGCCATGACTAACCGTGACTGGCTCGTCGTTTCATCTGGGTAGGCGGTCAAGCGGAATCGCGACGACGCGAGAGATCTTGCGGTCTCCGCAGCGCAGATCGTGGAGGCGCTCTTGCAAGCTACGGAAGACCTGAGGACGGACGAGGTTGACGAAGCGTTCAGGGCGGATATCGTGGACTTCCACAAGTACGTGTTATTGAGGGATATACGACATTGTGGATGGCTAACGATCAGTGCAGCGAGCTCCTGAGGATCTCCACGACCTTGCAGGACCTCGTCAAGAGAGACGTATGGCACCGATTGCTGAATCGCGATGGTCACGCTGCCGCGATCGTAGAACATCGAAGGAACTTGGCACATGCAATCACTGTGTTCCAAGTGAGTGAACTGAGTACTAGCAGATGGTGAATCACCGCGTACTCACCAGGTCATAGATCAAGGACGGCATCACTAGTCGGCGGCTGATGGTCAGACAACACAGGGAGCTCCGAGATAGCATTGGGTCGCTATCCACGATGGTCGCAGAGCGACATTCATTGCCGCCAATACCCAGCCGCGCCGCCAGCCCCCAGATTCAGAGGCTCTCACCCGTCATCCATCAACCCGACAGCAAGTCAATCCCCCGTCTTCACATGGAAATCGACATCTCCGCTGCAATGTCTGCACTGTGAGTAGCCCCACGAGTTCCCTGCAGTTGAACGCACAGACGTTAACGTACGGCCCCTCGGCCCGTGCTCCCAGGCGACGCCTTCTTTTTTTTTTTTTTTTTACTCCGCAGAGTGAGCACCACATCCGCTTTCCATGTTCGGCCAACGTTTAGGGGCATAGTGTGGGATTTGTGGCGGTGACTTGCTGGACCATGTGCCGCTCTGGACTCTGGAGGGCCACGAGGTGTACTGTATGTTATTGTACGTCATGAACACTAGAGTCGCGTGTGGCTGTTGAGGGAGGCATACCGCACTGTTCGTAGGGATTCTGACCTGGAGTGACTTCTGGCACGTTGAGGTAGTGTTACCGTGAAACGTGGTGGGGGTAGGCTGACCGTTGAACGTTGAGAGCATAGTGCATACTGAGCGTTGGCCGACTTTAACAGCCTGCACCAACGCCCTGAGTGCATTGGTGAAAGGTTGCATCTACCGTGCAACTTGCGAGTTGGAATTGGTGTGGATGCATGAAGTTCTTCCGAAAGGGGAGCACTAGACCGCCATCAACTGGGACGGGCCTGCAAGGTTGGAAATGTTAGTCCTTGCCAGTAGGGTACGGAAGAAACAATGGGCACCTACCATAGATTAATGTAGCCATGTGAAGCATTGAGAGCTTGAGAGCGCGATTCGACTTCGCTGTTCAACGCACGTCGCACGTCGCAGACTCGGATCCCGGTCAAGCACTCATTCAATCGAAGAGTCGTGCAACATTCATGCTACATTATGTGATATGTGGTGAAAGTCCTGTACCGTTAGAACAACCGCCAAGAAGAGACGTCCAGACAAGATGTGTGTATCGTGCGTGCAATAAAAAGAAGGAGCGGCGGAACACAGAAATACGCATGTATACTGTCGCAGGTCCACGGCGAATAACGCAAGGGCATCGCTGCCAAAGGTGAATGCGAATGAGAGCAGCAGATGTGGGATGTGGTGGTCATAGACATATAGACACTATCACTCGAAGGGATTCGTGCGTCCAGCCTGCGTCAGTAGCCAAGCCCGTTCAGTATACATCTGGGCTGCAGAACCAAAGTACGCACCTGGTGGTCACCGCCTCGATCCTCCCCACAGCCGCATAACCATTCGTGCCACCACCGCACCGGAGGGCCGTCAGGTATCGGCTCTGGTTCTCGCGGTGCAGGCTCGGGCACCGGGGGCGGTATAGGCTCGGGTGGCTTGCCCGCCTGCGGTGTGCCCGTTCTAGGCGGCGGTGATCGCGGAGGAGGGATATCTAGTGGCTTCGGCGGAGGGGGTGGCTGCTTCTTCGCTGTTGCACCCACATTCGCAGGGGTAAAAGACGTCGAGGCTTCCAACATAGGCCGCTTCGGCGCCTTGCCCTTTCCCCGTTTCGCAGCGCCCTCCGCGCCCTCCGCAAAGTCCGCGGGTATCGAGTCCGACTCGGTCATGATGGCGGAGTCAGCGGGGATGTTGAGCGACGTGCGCGACGCCATGGGCGTGTCGAACGGGTTCTCCGGCTCGGGCGTGGGCGGGGCCGAGAACGCCTCGCCCGTGGGCGTCCGCAGGGCTTCTAGGGGCACGCCGTCGTCGGCTGGGTCGGGGTCCGCGTCGCGGTCATCGGTGCGGAGCGCGTGGTGGGTACCGACGCCGCCCAGCGGTACCTTGCGCGACGAGTCGCGGCGGAAGAGACCGGAGCGTAGTTCGCTGAGGAGGGAGGGCGCAGTCGAGGCGGCAGATTCGCGCGCTGCTTTCCGCCGCTGCCGTTCTGCGATCTCCCACCGCCGCAGATTCTACGTCATGTTCCAATAAACTTCATATCGCAGACTGGGTGGGGTGTAGTTGCAGGAAGGAAAGAGTACGTACCTCTTCTACTTTGCGAGACTCGGCCTCCTCCTCCTTCGTAGGCGGGTATCCCTCCACCCCACCGTTCCCCTCTTCATCCTCGTCGTCACTCCCACCCCGCCCTGGACTCCTCCCGCGCGAGGCAGCCTTCTCCTTACCTTTGCGTTTCGCACTAGCAGCGCTGAGGTGTATCTTGGAGCCCGATCCAGAGGGCCCATCCTCATCCTCGTCCGGATCGTTGTCGTGCCATGCGTGCGCAATGTCCTCTGGCGGCGTCGGTGAGGGTGGTATCGACGGCAGTGGTTCTGGGGTACTGGGCATCCCGGGAGAGCGTTCTCGCAGAGCCTGAGGCTATGATGCAGTGTGCGCCGGTGCTGGGCCTCGCTGTTGCAGAGTGCTTGCAGGGCGCTATTTCAAGCGTCGGACGTCAATGGAGGTGAAACGAAGAATGTTGCGAGAAATGCAGCGTTCTCGGCCGTCGGTCGTTGGTGGTCGTCAAGCACAGAGCAGGTCGAGAGTGCAAGGAAGAGGGCGGGTAAAGAGGCCGAGCGTGGAGGACGTAGGCAGAGTGCGATGTGATACTTTCTCAGAGGACGGAATCGGCAGCTGCGCTCGAGGGCAACGACGCCACCCGCCTCGGCCGTGTTGCTATTTCTGGCCCATTTCCACCCCCCATCCGTCAAAANCGCTCCAACATCGCTCAATCGCCGCACACAGCTCTCGCAGAGGTCGATGTACAAGCAGGTGGTATAATTACTGCGATACACTGCCAACAAACGAACGACGAGACTAGGGAGACGCAGCGCTAGTCGGATTACTTCAACCATACGCTACAGCTGAGTACGCGGTGGGACCAGGAGACGGGAAGGAGAAAATGTGCACGAATGTGTCCGAGTGTTTCATCATTCCAATGTCGTTTCGCAAACGACCAGACGGGCAAAGCTGGGAAGTTAGGAAGGGCTAGTGCGTGTGGTTGGCGCTCGCGCCGGGGGAGGGGTGGAGGGCNTCCTACAGTAAGTGTAGGCAAATCATCCAAAAGTCTATCCAGGGACCGTGTTGTGCATGTCTAGGGCTGTAGCAAGGTGCCCATATCAGAATCGCTCGCCATGCGAAGGACCATGGTCCCGGCGGCGCATCATCAGGTCCTCGTCGCTCCGGTCGTCGATTTGCGAGCCATCGTCCGAGACGTAGTACCGGAGGGCGCTCGACTTGCTCGCCGCATGCAACATCGGCACCTGCGAGTCCTCCGACTGCACTTGGTCGCGGCCGTACATAGTGCTTCGGGGGCTGCCGCCAGGCGTGAAGCTCATGAGCGAATTCCGGGCAGTCTCTTGCATCTGCATGATATTCTGACGGAAAGCGTTCTGGGAAAGGGCAGCAAAATTAGCTCGGTGTCGCTGCGGACGAATGGTTATTTTGGGACGTACCTGCTCGCGCCAGTATTGAAGTCGTTTCTCGCGTTCCTGGTTACGGTCCTTTCTGTGAATGAAGTAGAGCCCAACGAGTGTGCCGACCATGCCTGGAAAATTGGATAAACATCGTGAATGAAGGGACCATCAACGCTGAGAAACTCACCTCCAAAGATGCAGACGCCGACGACGACGTAAACCCACTTTCCAACCTCGCGCGGGGTATCGGCTCTGTCTCCGCACACCCCAGAATCAAGACAGTTGTATGTCTCGCACTCCTTATCGGCGTCGCATGTTTCGCCAATCGCCTTGTTCTGAACGCAGAGGTTCGTCTGAGCATCGCAATAGAGACCCACGCGGCAGTTTCCCCTGCAACCGCGTACGTTAGTATAGAGACAAAGAGTCCAATGGGTCGTTGCCTATGCGCGCTGCCTCTTCCAGATCCCAGAGGGGAGACAGAGTATGCAAGTTAGAACGTACCTTGACACAATGTCAATGAATTCGCCATCTGGACCGTATGCTGTGTAGGCGGTGTTTTGCACTACGCATGGCTGGCCGACAGTGATGTTCGCCCACCTATCCACAGTGTTACGAACTTCAGGACCCAGAGCCAAAAGCGAAGACGTACATGCAGATGTTGTTCAAGCAGACAGAGCCGTTTACGTTGAGCCCGAACCCAGAAGTGTCTGCCAGCTCCTTGAAGTTGGGTGGCCCCTCGCATTCGTCTTTCCAATCCATCGGTATCTACATACCTCACATAGAGTACGAACGAGCACTCACCGTCGCGGTTAAACTGGCATGGGCTACCAACAGGAATGAGGGGCTGGCAGAGATCCTGCTCGTCCGGGCAGAAGAAGCCCTTCGAGCACTTGTTGGGCAGCTTCGCATTCTTCGGGTACCCAAACGGGAACTCGTCCGAGCGGCAGCCCTTGTGTGCGCACGTCGAGTTCTCCGCGCAGAACGTCATGGCGTCGCAGTCGGTCTGGAACTGGTACGTGCCCTCCTGCAGCTTCTGGTGGTCCCGGTTGCAGGACTGGCCGAACTTGGCGTCGCCCGCTCGCACGGCTGGGCCCGCCCAGAAGGAGAGAACGAGCGCGGCGGGGAGGAGCAGCGCCGGGAGCATGGCGGCAGATGAAGGAGAGTGGGCGGCGAGGGAGAGACGGAGGTGGTGGAGGAGAGGAAAGGAACGATGAGCGATGGAGGATGGACAACGACCGGCCAAGTCTCCTCCATCTTCATCACAGCAACCGCGCCACGTGCCCTTCCTTGGGCGCAGCATATGAGCGCTTCCACTCTCCAGTAAGTATTCCGAGTTACTCGACTGTTTCATTCAACTGTGGAGCAGAGACCGCTGCAAGGAATGCAGGTAATAAAACACAAACAACCTTCTCGATCATCTCAAGCTCATTCGTCGGTGCCACATAACCCCGCGCCGGCGGCTGCAGTGCTACATAACATATGACATCGATGAAGCGCCATAGTAACTGTGCCCGGTCGGGGGTGCACTATACAGCTCGATCCCATTTAAGTGTGTATCCGCGAGGAGACAAGTGGAAGTAGCTAGCGCTCGGGGTGTACCGTAGTAGCTAGCGCTGTGGAGAGTACGCCTGCCCTCCTTTGAAATACTACTACTACTACTACTACTACTACTACTAGGACAAGCGAGGATGGTGAGTATTTCCGCTGGCGTAACCGTTGTACACCAACGCAGTGAGTCACTTGGGAGAGATTGCTTCGCGAATACGACATTGCATGGGGTGTATTGATCGGCGTTCAAGCACGACTTGAATCGTACTCCTGACTCAGACTGTGGTGGCGCTTCAAAAAAGATACTCAATCCAAAGTTTGACAAGCTCTATACCTTGTTGTCACTCAAATCCTGCTCGACCGGCTGCTGGTACTTGGTAAGAGTGACACTAACTTGAGACGAAGGAGGGACACGGTGGAGTTCTCAATCTTGCTTGCGCGCGTGGGCGCCACACGGGCGTTTGATCGAACGCAAGGATACTGAACGTCCGGGATTTGCCGTACACACTACGAGTCGTAGTACTTACTACCACTGCAAGCCTTCTCTTTGTGCCTGAACTTCAAGTGAACGACTTTTGTGGTGGTAAGTACCGCTATAGGAGAGGTCATGCTCAAGGTGATGGGTCTACACAATCTGAGAATTGGAAATATGTCAGCTGACAATTGGTGCGCCGCGGGTACATGCGGTGGCAAGGTCGCCATCCCGTCAAGCTGTCGTGTTTTTGCGGACTAGGCATTTCCCGTGTCCTCACTGTGTATAGCTGGGAGCTTTGTTGCTAATTTGGATCTTAAAACATTTACATTCCAGCCGCCAAGCAGCTCTGCAGAACCGCTCACCGCTTCCATCGAGGTCGCGCAGACAATATGGGTGGAGCTCAACTGTATGCAATCATCAAAGCCCGGATGTTCTTTTTGCTCCAAAATCGTCGCCGCTACAGACGCATGGAGGGCGCATTGACCGCTCTCCGCTTCTAGAACCTATTTGGTTGATTGTGCCCGCGCCGTTCTTGACGACTCGAGCGCTTGCAATGCCTTGGCCCTTCATGTACGTGCAACCTGTTGTCACCTCCACTCCAAGCGCGCTACCCCTGTCAAAGAGCCCGAATTCCACAGGTATAAATGCCTGGGTAGTAGCACCTCTGAGACCTTACCCCCACATCTGACGGCTCGAACATCTCGTCGACCTTCGCTCATCAAGCTCTCAACATGGCTCATTGCAGCCGCCCAGCTCCCCTCGGTGCGCTCTACAAGAAGACAGACAAATCTCTCAGTTCTTTCGTACACCAACCATTGTGTTCAACTCAGCCCTCTACCTGGATCTCCAGCGCGGCGGCAATGGCTTTATTCCCTGCACAAGAGCGCCTTGAAAGCTGGCAGACATCCCTGCTTCTGGATACCACACGCACCCAATACGGCAATTGATCTCCTGAACACTTCCAATACATCCGAGTCGCTTGCCAGGCACACTGTGGTGCGAGTTAGAGAAGGATGAAGACGCGTGGTTTAGAGGTAGCGGTGCGATTTAATATGAAGGGAGGGATTAGGCAAGTAGTAGTTTTCCTTGTGCCAATGTTGGGAGCAGAGTAAGCTGACATTTGATACCCCACCAGAACGGCGATCCTTTGGATGCATGGTTCCATGCACCCCCAAGGACACATCGTCACCCTCATTTATACGATACCCACCGCGACATAGCTCTGTGCTAGAGCTGGGGCCATCTGATCACGATACACCCGACGTCGAAAGACCCACACCGACCATAGCAGTAGTTGATTGCAATAAAAATACAATCAAGTCTTATCCTGAACAACGGCGGCATATCTCTGGGACCGACTTTCATCGCCGGTATCTCACATGTGCGCGTGTGAAGTTCGTTCTGGGAGGGTGTCCTGAGTGATCCAGAAGTGCCCTGCTGATCCAGCGAAGGGCTCTACTTTGATATACATCACGATGATTCTCTCGGTTGGACAAACTTGTCAATGTGGCCAGAGGACTGTCTCTTATCACTCACGGCGACGTTGGCGGTTACGATGGGTAAGGCGAAGGATGAACGTAGTCTAACAACTTTAGGTCTCTGGCGGTCCGGACACATATTCGTAGACAACTTAACGTACAGCAGCCGAGTCAACAAAACATCGTATCCAAGAACATATCATACAAAGTCATCGATCGTTACATAACGTACATCGCGTGCGTGAACTTTCCAGTCGTCTCTGCTACCAGGTAGTGTTCACCACTTGCTCGGGCTACGAAGGACTGTCAGGTGATGCTCGCGGCTGCTGCACAGAGCGACGTTACTCACCCGAAGGAACCTCCGGGCGCAAGGGTGATGAGCGGAGCGGCGGCACCATCTGCGTTGTTGAACGAGACGGTGTTGCCCCACCACGTCTGTATCGTGTTCTTCCCGATACCGTTGTTGTCTGGGTATTGCAGGATGAAGAAGATGAGGATCGCAGATACGGCCACACCAGAGTCGAGCGCCGCCGACAGGACGTCTAAGATCGCAATGAGATGTAAGCCTTTCATCCTATACGATACTCTCAGCAAGACAAGTACGTACAGTTGTACTTGGTCCACCAAGAGAAGTGACGCCGACGGATGACGTAGTTGAAGACGAATCCGACGATCGACCAAGGGACGTAGTTGAACGCCGTCGCTGGCGGGATGAGACCAGTGCCGCTGAAAATGACCGGGAAGTTGACGTATTTCATGAAGGAGTTCGGCCACTTGAGCGTGATGAGGTATCCAGCAATCGGACAACCGATGCCGATGATGAAGAAGAACACGAGACCGCTGGATTGCGAGTCAAGTTCTGTAACAAGACGCATGGAAATCCATGATTGCTTACTAGTAGATCTGGCCAGGAGAGAATTGGCGCGCTGGCCCGATGACACCCCAGATGATCGAAGCAGTGCCGAACACTTGTGTCGAAGGGCACTACAACATACAGCATACAGTCAACAAATGGACGGGGGCGACGTGAGTTGGCACATACAATGAAGCCATTAGGCTGATCCGGCGAGCACAGGCCGTCAATGTTGGTGAACATCCACGCCTGGACACCAAGCTGTACAGTGCCGGCAACAACGGTCGCGACGACCTGCGACCAGAACATGGGTCGCGGCGGGATCTTCATGTAATGGCCGAGCTTGAAGTCAGAGGCGAACGTCAGAGCCTGAGCCATGGTGATGTATCCCCACGTCTTGAACATCATCATCGCGATGGGACGTCCGGGGAGAGCATAACCGATGATGAGCTCGGTGATTACGCTGGCCAGGGACGTTAGGAAGATCGACAGTACAACAGGGATATGAGACGTACTTCAGGCCAATCTGCTGGTTCGTGATAGCTTGGATCATGCCAATGGGGATAGTGTACACGAACGCTGAGAGGCATGTATCAGAGACGTATCGCATAAAATCGAGGCGAGGGATGCTCACAGATGATCAAAGCAAGCACGAATGCCCAGACGGGGAATTGCGTGTCCCACACCTCAATGGAGATGATGCCAAAGACGAACATGCTGACTGTGGGACAGCGAGTATTAGTATTCAAAACAAGGAAGAAGTGATACGAATGATCTTACGGAAGATGATGGCATACCACCACTCGGGAACTTGAGGGTATTTCGACATGAGCCGTGCGTGGATATCGGGTTGTTCGCTCATCGAGCGCCTGGACTGCACCCAAATCTGCTTGCGGAAGTATAGGAAGGTATGCGTGAGTGTCGCCGTGATCGAAGCGAACGAAAGACCATAGGACAGTGCGAATGTCGTAGAGAGGAACAAGGGGCTGTAGGCCTCGTACTTCGCGACGTTAAGGCTGGCATCGTCGTTGATGATCCGTGATACATCGTAGGTTTGGCCGAAGCGGTCGAACGATGTACGTGAAGAGATCCTACAGGATACGCGTCAGAGGAATGTTTACTGAGAAGTCAACATAAATACTGACGGCATAAACTTGCTATACCAGGCATTAGTGTAGTATAGAATGGGCGTGATGATCCCTATCAAATATGAGACAAGAGCAACACGAGATAGCCATAAGACTTACAGAAGAAGAATACGAAGCCCACTGCGACGTTGGCTTCAGCCCACCATGGCGTCGCAAGAGGGGATCCGATATAAGCAATCTGGTACGAGGATCAGTACTCTTCCATATTGGAGCCTTGGATACGACATACCTGCGCCCAGTCGAAGGTGACGAGTGACATCCCCTGAACGTATTGTGAGCAACGTCCGGCATACTTGTCGAGGTCGGCAATCTCACCAGTCCACTGTTGTAGCCGAAGAGCTGGTTGACAACGACGTTGTTCGGGACAATCCAGCAGACCCAGTTGAAGAACGAGAGGGCCTGGAAAATGTACCCGGGGAAGAAATACCAGCACGTCGAGCCGAGGAAGGCGTAGAAGAAGAATCGTTCACGGCTGATACCCCCACGGTTACCCATACCGGCATACACCTGGGAGTGCAAGGTGTTGAAGAGGGCGCATGTCACGAGGTTGGCAGGCCAGACTGAAGATGATCAGGCTCAGCCGTGTGCGCTACTACCCGGCAAATGAGCTAACGCGCTTACTCATAGAGGGCGGTTGCACGAGGAAGCGGCGGGCAATGCCTCCAATCGAGAACCCAATCTAGAGTTGACAGCTTAAGATTCGGGGATCAACGTTCGCGCTGCGGACAGAACTCACAAGTTGTGTACTCATGACCACCATCCATTGGTCTGTGATGGTACGCATTAGGCGAGCCGTGAAGGTGCATGAGGTATACTCACAGCCGAAATTATAGATCTGATTGTAGTATACCCGCTGTACTGCAACAATATCTGTCTGTTTCAAGTTGAGAAGGACCGAAGGAGGACCAACTGGGAAGTCGGACGACCTACCGCATACGCTGACCCTGATCCGACACTAGCCATGATCGTGATGAGGACATGTTCTTTGACGGTGAAGGGGCCCGGGTTGAGCGAGACACCGAAGACCTTGACGTTGGGAACAATTCGTGCCCAAAGTCGACCGACGGGGAACGAGATCAGCTGCGCTACGATCTGGAAAGACATCTATGAGCAAGCGTTGTACGATTTGGATAGCCGATGCCACTTACACCTCCGACAGTGACACTGGGGAAGCGGAAGAAGAAGAACTGGTTCATGCCCGGAATGATGATAGCCCAGATAATGCCGATGACCCAAACCCGCAGGGACGAGACGGGCATGGAGGGATCGTCCGTATTTGCGACAGCAGAGCGAACCTCCGGATATGGTGAATCGTCCTCTGTTGACAGTGTGGTCAGGTGTCGGTATGCTACCGATAGCAGTTTACGTACCAAGGAGAATGGCATCCTTGTCAATGTTCGGGTCGTCGAAGTCCGCTACTACATCTTGTACTTTGACCGCTAAATTGGGTCCCACAATTAGGAGTGTGCATCGGTGGTAGCCGTTGTAGGATGGGGTCACGTACCGGCTCTTTCAACGTCAATCTTTTCCTTCTCCTGGATGGAGCTAGTGCTTGAACCACTGCGCTCGTCCGTCACGATGGGGTCCATGGTAGGGCGGAGGAGGACAAGCGTGTGGACGTGGGACTCCTGGCCCGAGGGTTCTTGTACTCCCCGCGCCGTACGCGATAAGGCCCCACTCCCCGAACAGTACAGATGTCCTCGTCCCTGAAGTGTACCTTATCGCTGTGGGCGCTCCTGCCAAAGACAGTCTTTCGAGGCAGCACGCCTTCATGCCAAATGGCACCATGGCATTTGGCTTCACATCTATACGCTACTTGACATCTGTGTATTGACGCATAAATTGACAGGACCAAAGTAGTGGGTTTGCTCTATGCCAGCCGCTCGAATGGCCCTGGGACTGTGATCTAAAACGAGTTAGATACGAGGGCACCACGTATTTGAGATACAGTTGGTCTCTCTCACCGAAGCATGTGCCGTTCTCAACATTCGCTCACGCTGGCTCCGAGGGCTGGAGAACTTTGTACTTCATCCGGGCACGAAGCAGTTGCTGTGACAGCCGAGGCTCTGCAGCTCGAACCTATCGCCAACGGGGCCGGGCGCGGTGTTCTGCACGTTAACATCATCCCTGTCTTGGTAATACTGGTGGAGATACGTTGTCTTGGAGTTTCAGAGGCTGACGCCACGCCGAGTTCGCCTGCCCGGCGGTGGCTAGGGTGGTCACTCGAGATGACGAAGTATCTCCGCAGCACTGAAATGGAAGAAGTCGTACATTCACTAACCTACAGGCTGGGTCACGCAAGCTTCCGTAGTATGAGATAGGAAGCCTGCCCTGAGCAAAAAGTTCCATGTATGGATATTTTGATGAGTCCGTTGTCTCATGTGCGCCGTGTACAGCTTATGAGTATCGCTTGTGCCGTAGTGGTTTGTCGTAGATACTGTGGGATGTAACGAGGATAAAATCTGCCAGATTCGTGAACGAAGACAAGATGTTCAGAGGCTCAAAACGTACTCACCAATTTTCGAGAATCAAATGGCTTCTGTGTGGAGTTTAAATGCACTGGAATTCTATGAATAGCTGTATACAAAGTGAATGTATAAGCTGATCACGCTGGGAGCGTGGATCACTATGAATCAGCCCAGTCAAGCCGCCGGGTCTGCCACTGACATGATGCAAGTCGTGTGATGGCCACGACACATGGCAGAAGCATATACTGGCCAAGATGAGAATAGAATGAGGCAAGGAAGAATCGCTGTGAACGCAGGCAGGCGGCCGTGAGCAAGTTCCCTCCGCAGCATATGGCCCATCCGGCGACTTGTAGCGGTCACGGCTTCTTCTAGGGCAGCATGCGTGTGGGCAAGAACAGAGACATCTCATCTCACGTAGCTGATAGCGCCATCAACGAATCGATTGAGGAGGAAAGAGTCGGTGTTCCCGGCGGAGGACGCGGTGTTGGTGGCAAAATGCACAGATGGCTGAGCTGAATGAACTTGCTGCGGGCGTCGGCGCTTGGTGGACACACAATTTGGGCGTTTATTCACCACGTGGCCGATCATACTTTTATTCAAGCGCCCATGAACAGTACAGTTAATGGCAGACTCGGGCTGAGACTGCTGTTCACCCTCACCACTCCCTCTGCATCTGCAATCGACACCATAATTGGACCGTACCATGGCGCCTTCAAATCTTGCGGCGCTTACAAAGTCGCACAACATCATTGCAGCCAAGAAGAAGGCGAAAAGGGAGCAAATCAAGGAGGTTGTGTTCGATGATCAGGCGCGGAGGTCTGTTCAAAGATTGCCTGGTAGATTCTAGTTCTCAATAGCCATGATACACAGGGAGTTTTTGACTGGCTTCCACAAACGCAAGCTGCAGAAGAAGGAGGCAGCCAAGCAAAAAGCGAAGGAGCGTGAGAAGCAGGAAAGGCTAGAGGCTCGACGAGAGGTATGTCTACTAAGAGGGTATCATACCTTGCCTGTCCTCACCGAATTCTGCTAGCATCGGCGTATGCTAGCTGAACAAGCGGCCAAGAACGCAGAGGAAGCAGAGCGAGCATATGGTGGGATAGTTGGTATGTTCCTTCGACGTCGTGTATGGTTCAGGCACGCCTTATCGCGACGCACAGACGACGACAGTGATAGCGAATGGGACGGCTTGGGAGAGTCCAGTAATTCTAAGGGAAAGGGAAAGGCTGCTGAGGAACAGGAGGAATACGAAGACGAGGAACAGCTAGCCACTGTCACCGTCGTGGAAGAGTTCGACCCGGACAGCCTGATACATGGCGAGAAGCCCCCCACACATACCCACGATGCCCCAGACGATGAAGTTTTGCAAGCGGGGAGCATCCTACCTCGTACGAAGTCAAAACCTACGTCGACCACCGAGGCAAAGTCTCGGTCAGACCCTTCAAGAGCGAAAGCGAAAGCCAAGACCGCGAGCAAAGCGAAGGATATCAAGTACCAAACCAGCGCAGCACGCAAAGCGGAGCGAACAAAGCAGCGCAAGCGCAAGCTCGAGAAAGCTGAGCGCGCTGGTGGGAAATCGTCCAGGAAGAAGGGTGGCTCAAAGGGCAAGCGATAGGATGCTGTATTTCTTGCTTATGCACCATGGATCTACTGTTGTTGTGTTGCTCACGCTTGATTGACCAGATTAGACAGCAGGTACGTATGCTATGACATTCCCTCGGCCTTTGTATGTTTCCATCCTATCCAGATAGCGTAGGGGCCCTCTAAAAACCCGCCGATGCTCCATATCTCCCACCCGCCCGCCGGCGATAAATCCAACCAACCCTGCAAGAATTCTCTCACCACATCCTCTGCGCGAAGCTCTACTACTACCAACACCGCGGTGCGCCCCGGCACTGCAAGGTAATCAATCGTAGATAGAAGCGGTGGTATCAGCGAGGGGTGGTAGATACAGTCGACCACCAGGAGAAGGTCAGCTGGCTCCGCAGGCACCAACTTTCCTCGCAAAGAGGCCGAGGCGTTGCGTATCTCTATCCAGTCGAGAGGTGCGGCGGTAATATTCGAAGAGCTCGGTGGAGGTGAGAATGAACTTCTCCGCTTGGGCGGGGCACCCAGGGGATTGGCGTGGTTCCTCGCGATGTTCTTCCGAATGAGAGGAACGAGGTCATCAATATCGGTGACAGTATAATGTCGCGTGAAAGGTGCCAAGACCACTGCAAGGAGGCCAGTCCCCGCACTAAATCCAAGTCAATCTCTGAGCTGCTACGGAGGCCAATAAGACAGCGCGCGTTACGTACCCCAATTCTATCACATGAGAGGTCGCAAGATGCTCTGGATTCAGCAAGCCAGTCGTGTTCTTCGCATGCAGTTGTCGAAGAACGGCTTGCGCGAAATCCACACTAAGGTGGACAATGGGCATGCAGCGTTGGTGTCGAACAAGACAGACTGTGGACATGCAGCTACGGCGCCTACCTTGTATGCCACACAACGCTGCCCGTATCTCCCTTCCGCGACCGGAGTGCGGTCTTGTCTTGGAGGATCTCAACCTCGAGTGTCTGTTCTACATCGCTTCGTTTGCTCCGCGCCTTCTTCTTGTGCGCATCTTTTCCAGGTTGATCTTGAGTTGCGGCATCGCCAGGCTTCCCGCTGGCATTCACTGCACCGAGATTGAGTGTGATGTTGAGCACATCCTCGTGAGAGTCAATATGGCCTAGCCCGCGAAACCCGCCAGATCCATCAGCGGCCTTGCGCGCAGCCAGTTCTGTGTACAACAGAAACACCTATGAGGGAAGCCTTGTTAGAATATATGAATGTAGGAACCCAGAGTGTTCATTCACCTCTTCATCTGCGTCCACAACGCGCGTAGTATTGGCCGGGAACTGCACGACACCGCGCACGATAGGTTGCGCATCCCGAGAGCTACTCATAGTTCAAGCTCAAGAATAACAAGTGAATCGCGCAGGTTAAGCTGGTAGCTAGCTCGCTGTGTCGCGAGATACGTTTGTAGACATTGCCTGGGGGTCGTGGTCAAGAGCAAGTCGCGTAGCGCCCGGCTGTGCGCGCAGTGACTGCACTGACACGCTCACCGTGTACAAACCCTACACGTCTTCTAGTTCTACCACCACCTACGTTAACTGCCTATATACCCCTTCGCTCGCTCTCTCTCTGAATACTATGAACTCACTATACACACTCGGCGTACGCCAGACAAACTCCATCCAGGCCGACCTGGAGAGACTGCGGAATGGCGAGAAGTCCGCGTCGTTGCTAGGTCTGTCCATGGGCGTGTTACGGGTCTAAGAGGAACGGAAGAGCTGAGACGCAGGTTCGTTGTGTCTTTGCGACAGGGCAGATATCGGCATCCTTGGCTGCAATGCATAGGACGGTGGAGGACTACGACTCCATGGCCAAGCGGGAAATCATCAAGGCGAAGCAGGAGAAGGCGATGATGTACGTATGCCCCGAGTTCAACCTATCTGCATGCTATACCGTACTGGTAACTTCGCAGAAGCAGTGAGCGATGACTGACTTGGTATGCAACTTATAGGCGCGTACAAAAGTTCCGTGCGGACTATGCGGACCTTCGCGCCCAATTTGAAAGGATAAAGTCAGAGGTATGCATGCCCATATCCCTCTAATGATCTCATCTCAAGTGCACCTTAGCACGAAGCAACCGCGCGCGCCGAACTCATGTCCGGGGCATCATCCTCAACAACCCCGCTCTCCCCAGCACCGGGTGACGCGCGACGGCGATTTATGCCAGGCCCACAGCAGCCTCCGACAGAAGAGATCTCGGAGTCACCCTTCCGCGGGGCAACACCCATGCCCATGAACGGCGCATTGCGAGAACAACATGCCTTGCGCGAGCATTCGTTCATCCAGAACACCGACTCGCGACTGGACGATTTCATCGCTCAGGGCCGGGCGGTGCTCGACGACCTAGTTGACCAGCGTAACGTCTTGAAGGGCACCCAAAAGCGGTTGCTTGACGCGGCGAATACTCTTGGACTCAGCAGGGATGTCATTGGCTGGATCGAGCGGCGAAGGTCAGTTCTCATCGTTCGACCCATGCTTACATCCCGGCCACTGCTGACGCGGAATGCAGTACGCAGGACATGTACATCTTCTTTGCAGGCGCGGTCTTCACGTTCTTCTGTTTCTTCCTGATATGGAAATACCTGGGTTGATGTCGGATTTTCTCATTCCCTTGGACAGTGTATAGTAGTTGGCTGCTAATGCTAGTATCTTCGCACGAACCAGCTTTATCTCGCCTCGGGTCTTATCGTCAACCCGGTAAGCGCTATCGGTTCTCAATGCGTCCATTTTGCCATGTTGGACACACTCCTTGCGTTATATGACGAGTGCGTGATATGACGAGTGGGTACTAATATATTACCTAGGTATAATTTATCACTAACACAAAGGATATCCTCCTAGAGCCGTCAATTATACACATCAGAACGGGCGGGCAATGCTGTATGCCGTCAAACCCGCCATCGCCTCCAACCTATCGGTGTCGTGCCCGACTTCCAGCGGTTTGTCGCCATCTACAAGCTTCAGCATACTCCGGTTGACGGTGTCGTACTGCGGCCAGTTTATGGTACGATTCGAGGCACCATTTGGATTGAGGGCCGCCGTGAATTGGATCACATAGTCCGTGAAGTCGTCCCCCATGAGTATGGAGCCAAAGTCGCTGCCATGGGGCTAGATGCGAAGTAATTGTGAGCTCCGTCATGTAGCTTTTCGAGTTAACTTGCTGAGACGTACGTATCCCAGTCCGGCGACTTCGCCCCTCTCGCTCACTGCGAGTGTACAGGTAAGCTATGGTGCAATGCATAGTACAAACTCTGAATACGTACTGAAAGCCCATGTGGGCTGCTTGAGGGACCGTTGGTCAAGGAAGAAACGCCTTGGTGCCTGGAAGACGAGGTCACCTTGGATGGCGGCCATACGCTTGAACTGCGGCGAGAGTTCGTTCGCATCACCCGTACCAAAGGGTGAGCCCGCTTTGGGGTCGTTGGGATATAGTTCGAAAATTGGTGTCAGGAGCGCCTTGGGCGTGGTTGAGAAGAAGTGCTCGTGAATGAAATCTTCGAACTCTTCGTCCGTGCTGAAACGTCAACCTGTCAAACCAACGTTCGACAACGGCGCCGGAGCGGAGACATACGTGATGTTGAAGCTCCCGGTCGCAAAAATGGTACCCTCGTCCAAACAATCACCTACTCACACATCAGCCTGATACCGGATAGCGCGAAGCAACCGCGGGTGGAGACCGACATACCGCTAATGAAGGGAACTTGAGCTACTTTGCCAGCAAGGACCAAGTGCTGTGGAGGGGCCTCCAAGAACACGCCGTCTGCGCGCGGAGCCCATGCCTCTGCGAGGCCCTGAAGAAAGAGCCCGACATCATTTATGAGTGAAACCTCTCACCGCAAGATCAAGACTTACGGGATAGTCAAACAAGTTCGGGACGGCAGCCGCGGCAGCCATGAGGGTATCTGCAGAAACACCTCGCAAACATTCCAGTGTATCCTCTGCGTTCGTACATCCCGCGTGTTCGACGACGGTATCGTAGGCCGGCTGCTGCAGCTCGATGTCTCCTGTGGGGAGCGGCGACCCCGAGTTCATGATTGCACCGCGGAAGAGGCCCTCATTGTCTCCGCCATTCGTGACCATTTGGAGACCAATGGAGATCGCACCGGCACTCTCCCCCCAGCTAGGAATTGCCGAAGTGGTGAGTGCTCATATGACTGGTAAAGATAGTATACGTAAGAGAGACTGACAGTGTGACTTTGTCCGGGTCGCCTCCGAAGATCGAGATATACTTCTGGACCCAGCGCAGTGCGGTTCGTTCTGAAGCCATGTCAGAGCAGTTTCATGAGTCGTAGCGTTTACTCACGATCTTGCAGACCCAAGTTGCCTACTCCGGCTTCCTTTACTTCCTTGCCTCCGAGAAATCCAAGGGCTATCATATACATTGTCAGTAGTCCATCATGATAAGCTTGAGGTTTCTGCTATGGTGACTGACCTCCGTTCCTAAACCAAACGGCACACGTCAAGCCACAATGTCAAACTCGAATGTCCCAGCAGATCATAACTTACCGGTAGTTCATGTTCGCGTAGACAATCGGTTGGCCCATCTCAACGGATCGTCTAACAATAGCGTCTCCGGGAGTTCTGGAACCGTGATCATGACTTAACCGTCTACACTGCAGATTCGTCTGCATAAACTTACAATGCGGTCGAACCGAAAGTGAAGCCGCCTGGGCAGAGGGCCAGTCAATTTTTCGAGCACAGCTACTACATTATAGGCGTGACATACCTCCGAAGAATTGCTGCATTGCGGGAATCAGTCATCAGTGTACCGTTGAGTATCTCGATTAGCAACTCACCACAAGTACCGGAAGCTTGTCGCCGGAGCTTGTACCATCAGGAACCTGCACACTCATTGTTAAACCTAGGCCAACGTCAGTATGCCTGAAGCGTATTGTTTGCGGCCTACGACACTTACAGTCCTCGCCCTGAGGGATATCGGACGAGGCGAAATCTGTCGAAAAGTATGCTGCCATGGCCTGCACAATGTTCTCAGGGAGATCACTGCGTAGACCTGGAATGAGCTGGAGACACTGTGTCGCCGGAAGCGTCGCGTTTATGGTCCCGTTGTATGAAGTGATCGGCTTGGGGAGCCTCAGACGGAGCTCATTGACTCTGTTGGTTCATTGTTAGGCGCAAGTCGCAACGTACTCTTGTCAGGTGTGCACACTTACGGAGGCTCAGCGAACGGGATGCCAAAGAAGCTCGTGACAGAATTATTCGAGACGCCAATGACAGTAGCGTTGTCCAGAGTAACGGTCGGATTCACCGATGCCGAGACACCTGCAACTGCGAGTGCAAGGGACGACAAGGCGGCACGAGGTGGTCCACGCATGGTGGTGTCAAAATGTGGGGGAGAGTAGGCGGATGAGCTGTATAACTCTGCGTCCAGAACTTCCTGGCTATATAGGGCGTACGCAAATCCCGACCGGAGGCCTGCGTCACCCTCCGGCTGATATTGGGTGGGTTCTCATAGCCTCCGAGTCGTTAGTTGTGTATCCGTCGTAGTCGGCACTGCGAGCTATACTGCGCGGCCGCGGTTCCATAGGACGAATTCTCATAAGTGATGGACGGAGTATTTACTTGATGAGGGGTACCTCGATGGCCGGCATGACGTGGCGGTAGCTATTGGGGATCTATGGGCCAGTGACTGTGAGACTTCGTGTGTGCCGTGCACATTCGTACTCCTCGTGGCTGTGCCGGGAAGGGATGCCGGCATGAAGTGCGGGTGCGATTCAGCCCTCCTTCGCCACTTGCGATATGCATCGAGAGCTCGCGATCGTTTGGCGTTGTGAGACATGTCCTCATATTAGCTGGGTGGTGTGCTACTGACGGACGAATAAGGGACAACCTGACTTCCACTGGCACATGCGAGGTTCCTGGTCACCGTGCGCTTCAGAACGGCTGAGCAATGGTGTACGCCGTGAGTCCCGCCATCGCCTCCAGCCGATCCGTATCTTGCCCGATCTTCAGAGGCTCGTCACCATCTACAAGCCTCAAGATGCTTCGGTTGACAGGGTCGTACTGTGGCCACTCAATCGTGCGATTTGACGAGCCAATCGCTACGCTGTTGGGATTGACGGGGTCGTCCTGAGGCCATTCGATCGTACCATTCGACACGCCGTTGGGGTTGAGCGTGGTCGTGAACTGGATCACGTAGTCTGTGAGGTCGTTGCCTACTCGCACGGGACCGAAGTCACTGCCATGAGGCTAACGATGGTGCAAAATGTGAGCTCCCCTGACGTAGCTTTCCAAGTTAACTTGCAAAGACGTACGTATCCCAGCCCAGCGACACCGCCTCTCTCGCTCACTGTATACGTACAGCTGCGTTAGCTATGGAATTACGCGTGGATTCGCGCTGAAGACGCACTATAAGACCACGTAGGCTGCTTGAGGGACCTCTGCTCCAGGAAGAAACGCCTTGGAGCTTGGAAGACAATATCCCCTTGGATGGCAGCCATGCGCTTATACTGCGGCGCGAGTTGGTTCGCGATTCCGGTACCGAAAGGCGAGCCCGCTGCGGGGTCGTTGGGGTACAGGTCAAAGAGCGGTGCTAGGGCGGCTTTTGACATGTTCGAGAAGAAGTGGTCGTGGATGAAGTTTTGGAACTCATCGTCCGTGCTGGCGGTCCAAACGTTCAGAATAACAATGTGGATATGTTAGGTTGGGATGACGTACGTGACGTTGAAGCTTCCTGTAGCGAATATGGTCCCTTCGTCCAAGGCATTCCCTATCCGCGCATCAGCTTGATCATGCGAGAGACGTACGGGCGGAGATGAGCATACCGCTTATCAAGGGCACATCGGCCACCTTGCCAGAGAGTACCAAGTGTTGCGGAGGAGCCTCCAAGAACACGCCATCTGCGCGCGGAGCCCAAGCCTGTGCGAGACCCTGAAAGTAGAGCCCGGTATCATGTATGAGCGCCATATCTCGCATATACTCATGCAAGAACTTACCGGATAGTCGAACAGATTCGGAACAGCTTCAGCAGCGGCCATGAGTGTATCCGCAGAGACTCCTCGGAGGCATTCTAGCGTGTCCGCTTCTCCTGCACACCCTGCATGTTGGACTACGGTATCGTAGGATGGCTGTTGCAACTCGGTGTCTCCCGTAGGGAGCGGAGAGCCTGACTCCATGATCGCACCGCGGAAGAGGCCTTCGTTGTCACCGTTGTTCGCGACCATCTGGAGACCTACAGAGATTGCACCTGCGCTCTGGCCCCAGCTAGAAAGCACCGCAACGGTCAGTGCCGTATTGTCGATAGGGTGTATGCTATACACGAGGAACGTACATTGTGACTTTGTCTGGGTCACCTCCGAAGATTGAGATGTACTTTTGGATCCACTGCAGTGCAGCTCGTTCTACATAAATATGGTAAGAGGGAATAGGTTGACCTAGTACAGTACATTTACTCACGATCTTGCAGACCCAAATTGCCAACTCCAGCTTCTTTGACTTCTTTGCCTCCGAGGAAACCGAAAACTGGAATGTTGTTCAGACATGCTAAGGTTCTAGAGCTCTAGCAATTGACGAACTACTGACCTCCCACCCTGTTGATTGTGACAATGTCAAGCCACGACATCAACTAATCAGCGAGCGGAACTGTACCTACCGGTAGTTCATGTTGGCGTAGATGATCGGTTGACCCATCTCGACAGATCGCCGCACGACAGCGTCACCAGGATTTCTAGATGTAGACGCGTTATGAGGTTGCTTGCACCGCAATCATGTATGAAGACATACTGTGCGGTTGAGCCGTAAGTGAATCCGCCTGCCAGTGGTGTACGAACAAGTTCGTCGAGCAATCAAACGCTGAAGAGCATCAACCACAGTCTATGAGGGACGTACCTCCAAAGAATTGCTGCGTTGAGGAGTTTATTCGTCAGATTAACATCAAGTTTGGCCTCGAGTCGACATAAAACGTACCACAAGTACTGGAAGTTTGTCGTCGGGGCTTGTGCCGACGGGGACTTGCACACTGATTGACAAACCTAGAGCAATTTTAGTACGTCGCGGGCGCTCGCTCTTCTATCCTGAGATGAGTACTCACAATCCTCGTTCTGGGGGACCTCAGATGGAGTGGTGTCCGCTCCAAAGTACTCGGCCATCACTTGGAGGATGTTGACGGGAAGGTCGCTGCGTAGGCCTGGGGCCATTTGGAGACATTGCGTCGCCGGAACCGTGGCGTTGATGGTCCCATTGTACGAAGTGATCGGCTTTGGGAGTCTCAAACGCAGCTCATTGACTCTGTATCAGCCATGTCTTAGTCATATCGTACGCTATACTTGGAGGTGCACACTTACGGCGGTTCGGCGAATGGAATACCAAAGAAGCTGGTTATAGAGTCATTCGAGGTACCGATGACGGTCGCTTCGTCCAGAGTAACAGTTGGGTTCGTCGATGCAGAGATGCATGCAATCGAGACTGCCAGAGATGACCAGGCGATCCTAGATGGGGTACGCATGGTAGTGGGAAGGGGACGGGAGGGCCTGGGAGATAGAATGGCTAGGCTGTATCTGAACATGCCCGGGCCTTCCTCGTTCTTATAGGGCCCACGGAGGACTTGGTAGAAATTATATGCGGTGCTTAAGTTAGTGGTATTACGTACTCATAGCATCGTAGGCTGCCCGTGGAAATCGGTGCTGTGTGCTATACGCCGTCGGGCTCAACATAGCACGGGTTCTCGTAAGTGATGAACGGGTACTTCGTGAGGGGCGGATAGCAACTAGCTTGTTTCACCTATATGACGCGACGGAAGTTGCTGGAGAGCCGTGGGGTGGTCAGTGCGTGCCGTGCACATTCGTACTACTCGTGGCTGTGTGGAGAAGGAATGCCGGCATAGAACGCGGGAGCATTGAGAGAGGACATTTCGTACCTGTTCAACTTCCCTCGGCTTTATGGTATCAAGTTCGGCGATGGTCAGGAAGGCCGGTGAACGCTGCAAGCAGCTTCAGCGAATCCAACAACAACTCGACCACACTGGCAGATTGGCCGAAAGGTTTGGGGCCTTTGGGCTGTTGCTGCTGGCCTACTAAGACAAAGTTCAAAGAGTTCCTGCGCAGACTACTGAAGGACATATCAGAAGAAGTGCGAGAGGGTACAGAATCAATCAAACTAATGGGCCTACCCGTTCATACAAGGGTCCATCGTTCAGAATTTACGATTCGTGCTTGCTGGAAGCACAACAGTGTCTTGCGCTATGATTGGAACGCAGAACGCGCAAGAAAGATGCACATAATATCAAGTAGTACTGATAGATTTGACCTTGGCCTGGCAATGCTAGTCGCGGTAGAGGTGGCAGTACTGAACATGGAAGAGTTAGACGATTCACTCGTGGCGGCGACGATGCTGGATCGGGCATGCAGATCTGGTGTACGTCGTGTAGCGCCCGACTCGATCATGGCGTCAGTCTAACCGCGTTCTCGGTTGCGCTTTTCCTCCACTCGACTCGACGTCTGCAGCTGTCTCCCTCGTCGCACTATGTCTGGTTGTTGTTGAAGTTCTCTTTGCTTGGATATACCTTGGGTCCTCTTCGAATACACAATGGCTGGCTCTTCGTCCTCGCCTGTCGCGGACGTTCACGATTACACAGAAGGCGCGTCGGCAATCGACATACAGCAGGCCCTCGCCAATGCCCACAGGTCACGGAGAGACTCGCAATATGGCCAAGATCTCGACGCTGTGTTCGACGGCCCTGGACACTCGGTCAACCCGAGCAGCGTCTCACGCATGTCCCTGCACGACCATGGGNCGCCGTAGCAGTGGCTTCTCCCGAGGGTCGCGCAGTCGGAGGCGCAGTTCAGACAATATCAGCGAGGATGGAAGGGCATGGAGCAGGAGCAGAAGGTCGAGCCACGATGGCCAAGCACAAGAAGACGATGTGACAAATGGACAGTGGTCCGAACATTCTGATCTATCTGGCGACGAAGACGAGGACCGCGGGAGGTCCTCGCGCCGTAGGAAGAAATCGCAATCACCACAAGTGTCGCGCGGGAACGTTTTTGAGAACATTGCAAGCATCTTCGGCCGCAGTGCCCCAGTCACGGAGTCGCCACCTCGCAGTCGTCGACCTTCCATGTCTAGTCGAGCCTCGCGCTCGCGTCTCCTACGACGACATAGCAGCAGGCGCTCCGACGCGAGTTCAGATTACGCAGTCGACACGGAAGACGAAGGCGATGAGCGATGGGGCTACACGTCCAACGAAGAAGACTCGGAAGAAGAGGCAGACATCGCAAGCCTGGCTCACTCTGGCAGCGAGATGGACTATGGCTCTCTACCGCCCTCCCCTGGACCAACGCTGCCACTTCTCACAGGGGATCCCATATTCGGGTCGGAAGCGCGCATAGAAATGGGCGAACTTGAACCTCTTTCGCCTCCGCCACCTGGACCTCCTAGCCGACAGACGCTCTATATTGCGGATGAGGACGCACACATCCGTATGGTCGGCTATGAACCTGTGCCCTGGCGACAATGGCTTTGGCGAGCTTGTTGTATACTCAGCTTTGGCGTACTGGGTCTTCTTGGGCGCTGGTTCCCTCAGCTTTGGCTGCGCTGGGTTACTCGGGAGCGCGCATTCATCAACATGCAACATGGCTTCGTTGTAGTCGAGGTAGGCTCATATGCGGAAAGCTCTCGCTTTGGTCATACTCAGTGTATTGTAGACTGCCTACAGAGACATTGCGTTGTTCCCCATATGCCGAGTTGCCTATCCATACCCTCTGACAACAGCCTTCTCCGCCACTCCTGATCCTTCTCAGCTCCTGCCACCAGCAAGAGCTGCGCGGAGTGAAGGTGAAAATCTTGGCACTTTGACGTACATCGACTATCGCTATAACCGCTTCGCACTGGACCCCCGCACTGGGTTGTTCAGTATGATTAGGTCAGTCCACTTTTCACCTGCGATAAAGACAGCTTGTCAGAACTTTATGACCACGTAGGGACTGGAGGGACTGGACCTGGATAGGTGTGGGGAGTGTGCAGAATGGCCTCCGGAAGGATGTTCATTCACAACGCATTGCCTTGTTTGGACCTAATCTGATCGACATTGAGGGGAAATCCACGCTATCCTTGCTCATTGACGAGGTACATAAATCCTCTGCCTAATATTCTTGACCTCACGAACTATTTCCACGCGCATCAGGTCATACACCCTTTCTATGTGTTCCAAATCGCGAGTATTGTCTTGTGGTCTCTGGACGACTACTACTACTACGCGTTCTGCATTGCCCTCATTTCCGCCATCAGTATCGTCACCACACTCGTCGAGACCAAGCAGGTATGTAACACACCGTATAGCCATTCAAATGCCTATTTAAATCTGGATGGATGGCGTAGACTATCGCTCGCATGCGGGAAATGTCGCGCTTCATATGCAAAGTCAAGGTGTACCGCGATGGCGCTTGTACGTGTCATCATTGTTCTCAAACTCCTCCCCGCGCTCATCCATTCCTGCTAGGGTTAGAATGCGACTCGTCTGAGCTCGTCACCGGGGACGTCGTCGACTTGATCGACCCTCCGCTCGCTACGCTCCCGGCGGACATGTTCCTCCTCTCGGGCGACGCGATCGTGAATGAGAGCATGCTCACCGGCGAGAGTGTTCCAGTCAGCAAGATCCCCATAAAGAATGACGACCTCGCGAAGTGGCGGAACTGCACGGACGTGGCGGGCGACATGGCCAAGAGCTTCCTGTACGCAGGCACGCGCGTCGTTCGTATACGCGGGGCGTCGACGTTGGATGGCAGCCCAGGCGCTCCGGCCCTAGGTCTCGTTGTACGCACCGGTAAGCCATCCTAAGATTCAATGAGGAGAGTACGTTAACGGATCGGCCGCTTCTAGGTTTCTACACGACGAAAGGCGCTTTGGTGCGCTCGATGCTATTCCCAAAGCCGACTGGATTCAAGTTCTACAGAGACTCGATACGGTTCATTGGTGTCCTCGCGGGTGTTGCGGGACTCGGTTTCTGTGCGAGCGCCGTGCAATTCGTACGGCTCGGGGTACGTATAACGTGACCAAGCATACATATATATCACTGAAGACGTCTTGTCTCTAGGTCCGCTGGCACACCATCCTGATCCGCGCGCTCGACCTCATCACCGTCGTCGTCCCGCCCGCGCTGCCCGCAACGCTCTCGATCGGAACGAGCTTCGCGATCGGGCGCCTACGCGCTTTGGGCATCTTCTGCATCTCGCCCAGCCGAGTGAACGTCGCCGGGCAGATCAACGTTTGCTGCTTCGACAAGACGGGCACGCTCACCGAGGACGGGCTCGACATCCTCGGCGTGCGCGCGCCCGAGCGGCACGCGAGCGGGCGCTTCGGCGAGCTCCTCGAGGACATCCACGACCTGCCGGCGCGCCCGCAGGGCGGGAGAAGCCGAGCTTCCTGCACGCGCTCGCGACGTGCCATTCGCTGAAGAAGGTGGACGGGGAGGTGATTGGGGACCCGCTGGACGTGAAGATGTTCGAGTTCACGAAGTGGACGCTCGAGGAGGGCCATGTGGCTGGCGCGGGCGTGGTGAAGAACAAGGCGGTGGGCGATAGGCCTGCGGCGCTCGTCCAGACGGTCGTCCGGCCCCCTGGAAGTGCTCGGTTCAGGATCGAGGATGCGCTCAAGGGTGCAGGAAAGGTATGGGTGCCTGAGTTCTAAATCGACAGAGGGTGAGGATGTGCTGAGGCGGTTCATGACAGCATGCGCACTTCCTGGAGTTGGGTGTGATCCGGACGTTTGAGTTCGTCTCGGCGCTCCGGCGGATGAGCGTCATCGTGAAGCGGCTCAAGAGCACCAGTATGGAGGTCTACGTTAAGGGCGCGCCCGAGGTCATGGCGGACATCTGCGACAAGAGCACTTGTGAGTGTCACTCGTTTGCTCGGTCGTTGTTGGAGCCGTCGCGCCTGACCATTACGGGTGCTCGCCAGTCCCCTCTGACTACGACGATCTGCTCTCGTATTATACAAAGCGCGGCTACCGTGTGATCGCAATGGCAGGCAAGAGCATCGAAGGTCTCTCCTGGCTCAAGGCGCAGAAGATGAAACGGTCTGTCCTGCCCTCCTCTATCTCTCACACCCTCCGCACACTGACATCGCAGTCATAAATTTGCAGCGAGCAAGCCGAGTCGAACCTGCAGTTCCTCGGGTTAATCATCTTCGAGAATAAGCTGAAGCCAGGGACGACGCCCGCGATTCAAACGCTGCGCGCCGCGCACTTTGCGTGCCGGATGATCACGGGCGACAACCCGCTCACGGCGGTCAGCGTCGCGCGCGAATGCGGGCTAATCAACCCCGCTGCCCACGTCTTCGCGCCGGCTTTCATTAGAGGTGAGCTTGAGATAGAATGTGCCCAGAATGTGCCCAAGAGCCAGGTCTCACGAGCCATGACGTAGGGAACGCGTCGTCGCCGCTGTCAAAGCTCGAGTGGTCGAGCATGGAGGAACCTACCTGGAAATTGGACGATTACAGCCTGAAGCCGCTGCCAGCTCCTGCGCAACGCTTGATAGAAGTAGAAGAGCTCGAGAGCCACGACTACACGCTTGCCGTGACGGGAGACGTCTTCCGTTGGATCATGAACCACGCACCGCTCGAGACCATGCAGAGGGTAAGCACCCACGCCATCATTCATGATTGTAGGTTAGAGTCATGCTCACAATACGACAACGCTTGACACAGATGCTTGTCAAAACGCAAATCTACGCACGGATGTCTCCAGACGAGAAGAACGAGGTCGTCGAGCGCCTCCAAGCGCTCGGGTACACCGTCCTGATGTGTGGAGACGGCGCAAACGACTGCGCCGCGCTCAAGGCTGCAGACGTCGGGCTCTCGCTCTCTGAGGCAGAGGCCTCTGTCGCTGCGCCGTTTACGAGCCGTACGCCCGACATCAGCTGCGTGCTCGAGGTCATCAAGGAAGGCCGCGCGGCCTTGGTGACGAGCTTCAGCTGCTTCAAGTACATGTGAGTATCTGCTTTGCGCTGCGAACATGGATGGGACCATGTACGGTCTAGCTTGGCGCGTTCGCTAACGAGTTTCGGTGATTAGGGCTCTTTATTCGTTGATCCAGTTCACGACGATAACGCTGTTGTACTCGTTTGCATCCTCGTTGGGCGACTTCCAGGTAAGCGTTCACCAGTTCGCTATACGCAGCGCTGCGGTCAGCTCTATCCGCCAAATTGCGCACTTACTCATCCATCAATGCAATACACACAGTTCCTGTACATTGATCTGTTCATCATCATCCCCATCGCGGTCACCAGTAAGTCCGACGCTTTCCCTGCGGCGGAGGCGTGTGCTAACGGACGGATGCAGTGGGAAGGACGCTGCCCTACCCCCGTATACACCCCAAGCGGCCGACGGCAAGTCTGGTGTCGAAGAAGGTGCTGGCGAGCCTCGTTGGGCAGATTATCATCACGTCTGCCATCCAATTCTGGGCGTTCTTCTGGGTCCGGTCACAAGAATGGTGAGTCATCTGTCAGTGTGTGCTGCCTATGACGGTGGGCGAGGCAGGCGGACACGGACAGGACGACACAGAATGGCGTGTTGACATTATGTGCGAATGGTGCAGGTACACGCCTCCGGCTGAGAAGGACCCGAGTGCGGACGACGACAAGCTCGAGGCGACCAACTACGAGAACTCGGCGCTATTTTTGGTGTCGTGTTTCCAGTACATCCTCGTCGCGGCGGTATTCAGCATCGGCCCGCCGTACAGGAAGCAGATGTGGACGAACGGTGCGTCGGCGCTTTTCCCCAGTCAGGGGACACTGCGGTTCCGGGTACTGACGAGCTGTCTGTGTCGCGTCGTTGTCATTGTCGTGTCTGCCAGGCTGGTTCATGCTGTCGATGGTCTGTCTGACGTTGTTCAACCTGCTCGTGCTGCTCAGCCCGCCGGGGGCCATCAGCCAGGTGTTGGAGCTGATGGCGCTGCCCATCTCGGCACGGGCGACACTGCTGTTGGCAGTCGTGATGAACGTGCTGGCGTCGATGGCGTTCGAACACTGGGGCACCCAGGCCGTCGCGCACGTTATCGGCCTGTTCTTCGATCTGCGACGACAACACCGGGTACGAGACGGAAAATTGTACAAGGCGGTCGAGGGCGGAATGCGGTAGCGCGAGTACGCAAGTGCTGAAAGCAGTAGTAGCTCTCAGATCGTCGTTGCTGCGGGGAGGGCAAGTCTGGGCTGCGTGGCGACAGATTACCCACTGACGGAGTGTTTGTATATGGCGTGTGTAATGTTGTGGAATATGATTAGACAGGGCACGACCAAGGGGATGGAAACGGAGGCGTTTTGGACGGGACCGCGGCATCTGGGGTCGATGATCGGAGCAGTGCAGGTCGAAAGGCGTTGCCACAGCGAGGACCAGAAATGCTGATCGTTGCTGCTCTCCCATGCCGTTGCCTCGGCCTGTGCGCTTTGGCACTCCGATAGCCTTATGTTGGAGTCCGATTACGCTTGGGCTTTCGGAGTGCGAAGATGGGTGGGAAAGGGCGTGGCTGCGGAGACTCGCCTGGACCTGGAGAATCTGGAGACATAGAGTGAAAGGGCGGGCAGACGGTCGTGCGTCTTTCACCTTTTCCCCCGCCATCGTCGTCGGGTTGTCGCTGGTTGTCTGCCCTGGGGGCCATTCCATTCCTTTTCCTCTTCCACCTTCGTCGTCGTTGAACGTTCTGTCGACCTCAGGGAGCAGGCTTCCAATCTCTTCAGCACTCTGTACTTCCTCCACACGCTAGTCTCGGTTTCCATCATGCTCGGTCACTCAAAGTCTGCGACTCTCGCTCTTCTCCTCCTCTTCCTGGGTGTCGTACACTCCGCGCCTCTCGCCCCGCAAAAGCGCACTGTCAATACCTCTGTGCGCGTCGCCCGGGATGGAGACAACCTCGACCACTCAGTCACCCTTCAGACGTCGAACACGATCCAGACGTGAGTGGCTAGACCCTATCTGGGCCTCAGGGTTAGCGGCTGAATCATGCGCAGCGCTGTGGGACCCATGCTCCAGACGTGCACAATCCAGCTTGACCCAATCACTGGAGACAATGGAGAGCCGCTCGTGCGCGAAACAAAGTCGTGCAGCGTAGCCATGACGAGCAGCGGCAACAACGCAGGATCGGGCGGCTCTGACTCTGGTTCGTCCGACTCTGGCTCTTCAACGGACAGCTCGTCTGCCACCGATGGGGCTTCGTCTGCCACGGACGGGAGCGCGTCGAGCACCGATACTGCCTCGGCCACAGACAGCGCTGCATCAGGTACGTTCGGCGCCTATTCTCCATCGCAGCCACAACCCTGCTACTTTGATGCTGACGGTTACGCGCAGCCTCTCAGACCGATAGTAACGCGTCCGCGCCCGCGACAACCACCGGGGCAATTGGTGTGAATGTGAGCGGGATAACGTTCGCACGTCAGGGATCCGCGGTCTGACCAACGCTACTCTTTCTCGTGTACAGGGCGTTTCCCAAATCCCAGGTTCCGCCCTTTCCACGGGTGCCACAGATACCGCGTCCGCAACGGACTCTGGAGCGTCTGCCACCGCTACCGCTTCCTCTGGAGGTGCTGTCTCTGCCGCTGTGAGTTCTCATACGGGGTGGGACCTGTAACCTCATGAGGCTGATATTTCTTGCAGGGTTTTTCCACGATTGACGCATCTGCCGTTGCTACTGAGACGGATGCAAACCCGCCGGCAACTGCGACTCCTGCGCCGAGTGGTACTGGCACCGCTGCTGGTGACTTGGCGAATGGTTCTTCTACCAGCGCGACGTCCGCAGCGGACACTGCACAATCGAGTGCCCCGGCGTTCGTGCTCCCTGGGACGCATCTCTCAGTGCTTCCCATCGGTCTCGGTATCTTCGCGGGTATTTCCGTCATCGCCCTCATCGTCGTCGGGTTGGTCACGTACGAGCGTACCAAGTATCGCAGGGTTCGTAGTGTTCAGTCATCTACTTGGCGCGTGCCCTGTGCTGACTGGCTGTACAGGCTTTCAGACAGCGCAAGCTTGCAGAGTCGGGTGCTGCTATGGGGTATGGTGGAATGGCGTAAGTGTCTCCTTATCGTATCATGATGTCACTGCGCGTGCTCACCGTAACTACGCCTCCCACAGGCAAGCCGCCTAAATTATCTCTCGCTATTGATTATTTGGTTTGTTTTACTGCTGCTGCTGTTCGTGCTGCTAGTGTTACCGCGACCGTCTTCCTCCCATTTCGCCTTCCATTACTGCGGACTATCGACATCTCCTTTCACCGCGACCGCCGTGGCCGGGGACTCGGAGGCGCTTCTGCTAGCTGTACTCTGTGTAGCTGGATCGGGACCAATGACATGCGCGAGCGTTTGTTGGCTCGAGGGAATACTAGAGGGACCGCGTCGGGTTGTATTTGTAGCGCTTGTAGAGACCGTTTCGCTTTCGCTATGGGTTTGGATTCGGACTCTGACCGGGATGAATGCTCCACCTTCGTACACACTTGCCATGAACGTTGCTCAAGTGATGTTGGATAGGTAACGCCTTCGCTCTCGATGCTGTTGAGACACTTGCCTGAACATGCGTTTGCAAGCTCACATGGAACAAGGTTAAGGGTAGTATACACAGTCAATGATTTGTTGTATCTAATCATAAGACAATCATGTTCAAAGTACTTCTTAATGCCAACGCTCGAGCTCAACCAGACCACACGCTGAATTCGACTACGTCCGTCCTAACACCAAACCTCACGTCTCGCGCTCGAAGTCGCTACGCTTGGTGAGGCAACTGATCGTATCCCATCCATAGGTGTTCTCGTCGCGCTTCTTCTCCACGGCCTCTTTATCGGTCTTGCGCTCGAGGTCGGCGCGTTTGGTCAGGCAGCTGATGGTATCCCAACCATAGGTCGTCTCCTCGCGCTTCTTGTCCGCGGCTTCGTCCGTGGCATTCTCGAGGTCGGCACGCTTTGTTAGGCAACTTATGGTATCCCAGCCGTAGGTCGTCTCGTCACGTTTCTTGTCCGCGGCCTCAACCTTCGTATCCTCCTCGACGTCGGTGCGTTTGGTCAGGCAACTGATGGTATCCCAGCCGTAGGTTGCCTCGTCGCGCTTCTGGTCGGAGACCTCGTCTGAAGTCCGGCTCTCGAGGTCGGCACGCTTCGTCAGACAGCTGATCGTATCCCAGCCATACGTCGACTCGTCGCGCTTCTCGTCCGGGACCTCGTCGCGACTCAGCACGGGTGAATCTCTCTTCGCCTCGCCTTCGAGGTCTCCGCGTTTGGCGATGCAGCTGATGGTATCCCAGCCATAGGTGGTCTCGTCGCGCTTCGCGTCTGGAGTGTCGCTACGGCTCAGCAGATCGGGCGAGTCTCTCTTCGTCTCGTCCTCGAGGTCGCTACGTTTGGCGATGCAGCTGATCGTATCCCAACCATAGGTCGACTCGTCGCGCTTCTTGTGCGGGACGTCGTCGTCCCGTTTGTACACGTATCCTGCAAAGGTCCTCGTGGCCCGGTCGTATGGCTGCAAACTCGGAGTCAGCTAACCGACTCCAATGGACGCAAATACATCGGATATAGCGGTGAGTGTACGTACCGTGGCCAAAGCAAGGTAAGGTGCATTGCCCTCCTCGCCCGTGGTGTCCTGGAAATGGGTGAGGTGACCGCAGGCGGAGCAGTACACGTCGTGCACGCGCTTCTGCGGCGAGTTCCCCAACTTGAGTGACTCGACGATGAACTCAGGGGAGTGGATCCCACGAGCGAGTGCGGTGAAGACCCTACGGATGAGGGTCAATCAGCCTCGAGAACGGACAAAGTGCTTGTGTTTGTCTATTTGTCCATTGAGGAAAGGGAACCCACCAGTCGACGAACTCGGTTTGTTTCCCGCATACGGAGCAGGCCCGAGGCGGACCTGTGACCCTGGTAGCGATGAGTCCGACTTCAAGGTACTCCGGCCCGAGCAGCTCGACGATGCGGCGCTCCTCGTCCGCGTCTATGAGCATCTCGTAGGAGTGCCTATTGATCTGCCGATACTTTGGCTCTTGCAGAGCGAATCTGGCGCGGGCACCAGCAAGGCCATCGGTCACCGCAGCTGACGACTGAGTGGTGCACAAAGATTGATAGGATTCAGCAACGGTTGAGCCTCCATTTTTTGTCAACGAGGATTTGAGTGCGACGTGGACTTACCGTCAGGAAGGCGGCGAGGATGTGCAAGAGAAGTACACCAAAGGCATATGTACGAATGGCAGCCATCGCGGTTTATGTCACAAGAGAGAAGTCACTGGATGTAAGACTGGAAGACAGGGACCGTAGAAATGGTTGACCCAGTGCGAGATCGACTGGTCGCACGCCAAATCCTTGCAGCCCATGACTGTCTTTATAGTGCTAGCGGTCACTGTATGTTTCTCGAGGGCAATGGGTAGCCACTCTGAGAGCAGGCGTCTTCGATGCTATTTTTGACGACTCTGAGCAGCACTACTCCTGGTGAATCAGAGGGGTCTGATGATTGGTCCTGGACGGCTCACGATGGCCGAACTGCATGCCGGGCGGTCCACGGACAACACCTGCTACTATGAGTGAGCTCATGAAGCATATGGTCACAATCGGTGATTCTCCGTGGGCGGCCCAACGCGACCGTACATCCGTATGCTGATCTTGGTGGAAGTATCAGCTCTCGACCCCGATGACGAAGGGCCTACAGAGCCTGCCGAGATATGATCAAGATGAGTACGCATGTATGCTAGCTGAGTGCTGAGAGACTCACTGATACGTGCGAAGCATTGCCCATTTCAGAGCAAGATCGCAGTTCAGAACATGAAACAAGGCCGTCGCCTTGAACTTCACGAGACCCAGGTACTGACGACATTGACGGCCTGTTCTTGCCATGATGTGCAACGCTTGTGCTATCATCCGGTGCAAGTCTGTAGATAACGTACCGTTCATCCGTTGTGTACACGGCAAGTCGTTGAGGTACCCTGAGCTCTCCATTCATCAGAACGTCGATAGGTTCGGAAGATGGACAGGCTACTCCCCCTCTGTTCGGCGGCCGTGTGCCGAGTCGACTCCACACCACAATGTTAATCGAGTACCCGCATTAGCATGTGAGCCGCTTCTGTGAAGACCATGGGACGCTTATAGTCCATCAACATCCATCAACATGCGCTCTCATGCGCTACAGTCTGACGCTGACGAAGGGCATACTTACTGAGGTTCGGCGTTCCGTCATACCTCGGGAGCTAGCTTAAGACCGCTCAGAATCAGAATTTGGCGCCTTCGTCGTTAATCTTCACGAACGATTTCAGTGGACAAATACTCAACCGGTCGCCCTGCCACATTATGTGAGAACTTAGAATAAGAATCTTGTGCGTGTGACTGATGCTTGAGCAAATACTTGTGCAGCTGGGTGTTAAGGCTTACCTCTGCGTGCTTGATTCTTCAGTCCCTCGCTTCGGAAATGTCGTTTGCGAGTTTATCATGAGTTGGTTGTATGACATCGATCCAAAGGCTTCCTGAAAGATGCGAAGTTGTTCACGAAGTCGCGGATCGTACCCTGGTACCGTAAGTATGTTACACGAGGGGCATTGGCCCATATTCCTCACCGGAACAGGCTGAGAAAATGACCGACACTGGATTCCTATTGTTGTCCTGTCTACAACGTGGTTCAGGTCCGGAATTCTGCTTATCCGAGTTACTTACTCGATAACAATCTGTGTTTATGGAGCGCTTGGTACTCTATTGTCGGAGTCCCAAGGCTGTCTCCGGTCCTGAACCAGGAATCCAGTTCTGGTCATTTTCCTATCCTGTTCCGCTGAGAGAAATGGGCGATTGCCCCTCGTGTTAGTAGAGAAAGATAACAGTGGTCCAAGTGGACCCAGCGCCATTCCCCTGGGATCACGGAAAACCCCGGACTATCCAAAATGGTAAGCGAGTTACCATATTTAGATACAGACTCCCTTTACGACTCGGATGTTCAGCTAAGTGTCATATGTACACGGCATATTTGCAACGGTGGTCAAATATCGTACATCTCACATATTCGAGGAATCATACCATAACGCCTGACTCTAGAATAAATCAAGCGACAGCTTCGTTCTAATCCACGCCACTTTCACCCAGCCGATATGTCTGTCGCTGATTCGTTATCGTCTTGATAGAATTCACTTGTCTTGTTGGAACCGTCAATATACACCTTCTCTTGCTTCTTGTTACAGTCATCTCCCAAATGTTCCACTTCCTGGTGCAATGGCGTCCTTATAGCGCGGCCATTGAGCAAAAGTCGTTTGAGCTTACCGTGATGACACTCTGTCTCCACGGCATATGGCCGTCACGTAGCGACATCGTCTGTGGAGGCCTGCAAGGAGATGCGCACAACGTCATCAGAAAAGGTTCGAGAACTCTTTGCAAATGAACCCCTTGATGATCAGGACTGGCCTTGGCAGACACATCACTGACACCCCGCTTGCAGACGTTGACTCCTGCTGGAGAGGCCTCCGGACTTTCGTCCGTTGTATGCGGGTCTCCTGCCGCGGAACCCTTCCCATCGCTCCCGGGTCTCGCATTCTTACAGATCCAGAGAGGCCGCCAAAACGACGGGATTGATTTGTCGCGCTTTTTGCTGCCCGTATCGTCATGGTTCCACGCGTCACCAGGATGTTGGTCGACTGCATCGGCTGTGACGCGCTAATTTGCAAGCATTAGATTAGCGTCAATATATCGAAGCAGAGCATGACACATTGATGAGACACCTCAGCTTACTTTAACGGGTCGAGACTCGGTGAGTTGGGGACGGGCGACACCGTCGACCACTGCGGCTGACGACTATGTAATGCAATACGCGCATGGCGGTAGTTCAAAGGCTTAGTCGACAGAATAATTTACAAGAATATAAGGTCTTACCGTGACCACTGCGGAGAGTACGTGCAGGAGTAGCACAGAGAAAGCGTAGGTACGAATAGCAACCATGATAGCGTATGGTGTGTTAGCCAGGGGATGGGGAGAGTCAACTCTGTGCAAGGAAGAGCTGGCTTCTGATCAAGGTCTGAGGCCCACAGTCAGTTATAAGGGCAGCCACTGTGACATCGCGAGGACAGGTAACTTGCTCGAAACTAGCGTCGGTTTCACACAGCCTGACGTACAGCGCTCTTCGTTGACAGTACCTTCGCCGCTCGATGGTCTGCTGACGAGCCCTTGGCGGGTGCATAAATATAGTCAGCTTGTCTTCGAGTAGGATAGTCTACGGAAGCGAACAGTGAGTCCGAGCGCACACAAGGTGAGATTTTCGACGCTCAACTTGCTGTTGGTCGTCAATGTAGAAGGTTGCATATTGATTGAGCATATATCAATGTCAGTTTTGCATGTACAGCGTTTTTCAGGTTGTCGGTCAATGGACGTCCGACGCACGACTGGCACTTAGGATCCCGGAAATCTTCATAGTCATCCTGCCAGATGTAGCGGTAGAAATCTCGAAGGCCTTCGCACACGTCACATGTGTACTGACATAGTTTCATAACTTGAATCTACTTCCTTCCTTGTAGTCAACATAACGTTAGCCCAAGGAAGGAAGTTCAAGGTATGCCGTTGACTCACAGATGAGAGCGCCGACCCAGTTCTTGGCGCTCATCTGCGCCGTCGCGTACTTAGTAGTATCTTACAGACGCTGGACGCTGCAGCTATTTCCAATGTGACAATCCCTCTCCCAACGCGCTCGACGCTTGAAGGTGTACACAACACACGAAGGCTGGGTTCGCAATGGCTCGGATAATTCGAGATCTATCCAACTATGGGACAAAATACATTGATATATCGGCACCGTTTCTATTGGTGCAAAATGTTATTACACACTGCGTAATTTCGTTGAGATGAGAATTCGAACATTTCTGGGGTCGACATACTTCGAAGCTCTACTTCCATTCTGTCCTAATCCACGATCCACCCACGCTGCCGGGATTTCTGCAAAATTGTCGTCGAGCTTGCTAGACGTCGCTAACGCCCTTTGAGTCAACGCCGTCCTCTCCGCGCTTTGCGATCCAACGTCCAGCGCCACCCCATGTGGCAATAGACTCGGGGGTATCCTCGCCGCGCTTTGCAACCCAACGGGTTCCCCAAAACGAGGCTGATTCGGGGGTGTCCTCTCCGCGCTTCGCAATCCAGCGGCCAGCGCCTCCCCACGTAGCAACAGAGTCAGAGTTGGGGGCGTCCTCGTCACGCTTCAAAATCCAGCGGCTTCCCCACAACAGGGAGGCTGATTCTGGAGCATTGTCGGTGTGTTTCAAAACCCAAACGTTCCCCCATGTAGCGGCGGGCCCACGGTCGGTCTCGTCGCGCTTCCTGTCCCAAAGTGGGTGCCAGCCAATTGCTGGAGAAGCTACCGCGTTCTCATCCCGCTTCCGGCTCCACAAGGTGTCCCAATTGAGTGCTGGAGAGTCTACCGCGTCTTCGTCGCGCTTCTTATCCCAGGGGTAGTGCCAATAAATCCCTTTGACTGCACTGGAGTCTGTCTCGACGGCTGCATCGCGCTGAACGACGAACAATCAATCAACATGATGAGCATTGCATAGATAACCGCAGTGATGAATTTCACCTTTGCCAGTCGATCAGTGAGATCCCGCTTGTACACGTTCTCGGCCAACGTGCGCGTACTCCGGTCATACGGCTATATGTCACCTGAGTTAAGCATACCGACGAAAGCGCATGTGTGGAGAGAGATCAGGACGCACTGTGGCGAGACCGAGGTACGGGGCGCCACCCTCTTCACCGGTGGCGTCGCGGAAGTTGGTGAGGTGCCCGCATTGAGAACAGTAGACATCATGTCCGAGCTTCTTCGGTGAGTTTCCTAGCTTGAGTGATTCGACGATGAACTCTGGCGAGTGAATTCCCCGAGCGAGTGCCGTGAATACCCTGTGTGTACAGCACAGGCGATCAGAAACCCCGTTCTAGAGCGCCCGCGTTCGCGAGGAAATGTCACGTACCAATCGACAAACTCGGTTGGCTTGCCACAGACATGGCAGTGGCGAGGCGGGCCTGTGACCCTCGTAGCGACAAGCCCGACGTCGAGGTAGTTGGGCCCCAGCAGTTCGACGATACGGCGTTCTTCATCCTCGTTGATGACCATCTCGTAGGTGTGCTCGTCTGTCTGACGGTACTTCAAATCTTGTTGCTCAAGCGCGAGTCGGGAGCGAGCAACACCGTCCGTGACCGCAGCCGACGACTAGTTCGTGAAGGCACGAGAAAAAGAGAGAGAATCAGCGGAACACTAGATGTGCATATGGGATTATACGAACGGTCACGACTGCAGCGAGAACGTGCAGAAGCAGCACAGAGAAGGAGTAGGTACGAAAGGAGACCATGGCAGCGTGCGTGGTGTAGTTGCTGAGGGATGGCTCGGGATTGAGCGGAGATGTTCCGGTATACCAATGGCCCAGTGAGAGGTAGGACTGGCTGCCTATCGAGGGCTCAAGTCCAGAGCCATTTATATAGCCGTAGCTGTAGCGTATTCGAGGGTACTAGTAGGCAACACCTCTCGGATCTAGCGTCTTGCTGGTCGCTTTCACGGACGTGAGGCGCTTCTCAATGACAGATCTTGCGCAGCTAAGAGGTCTGCTGATAGGTCTTTCAAAGGGTGTGTCCAGCATATGCAACTTGTCATCAAGAGTGGCCTATGTATTCAAGCGAGCTTGAGTGTAGCCAAGGCTATGGAATCTGACATCTGTGTCTGGACTCTGTTCGACTTGTCCACGTTCTGGTCGTTCAGAGTGAAGCGTTTGTTCAAGCTAGACACAGGTAATGTACCTTTTAGATTCATTGCCTAGCGTTTCGTGTGAATTGAGCGGCAACGTGCTGGCATTCCATCAGCTAACGGGGGCACGATCGGCACACCTGTACGATGGGACGTAAATTTTCTAGTTCTACACGCAGCGGTAGAAGTGCTGAAAGCGCCTACTAACGTTATATGTGTACTGGTATAGCTGCATATCTGCTATATACCAGTCCCTTTGTGGAGAGGGTGACCTCAGGAGAGCGGCTGAAGGTATCCCATGAGGTCGCGGTGTTGAATATGGTGGCCGAAGATGTCTCCGATGACTCTCCGATGACTCGGATGAGTACGGAAATCCCGACTCTAGGCGCTCGCCCCACTGTGACCGTACTTAGACGCCAGATAAAGCGCCCGGATTGCCCTTAGATTGAGATGCATCAGCAAAGTGGTGACACGATTTCCATACCGCTATAGCGCTCTGTAGCATTAGTAGTCGTATACATTACCGGCCGAACACGGCTTAGTGCTGTAGCCAGCCCATGGGGTCTAGTAGCACAGGGCCGAGTGCTGACGCACATCGTCGCACTCTGCATATGCGCGCCTGGTGTGATGCAGTGTGCTGCAAAAGCTCAAGTATTGAATGCGAGCGTCATACAAGATATCCTGCGGTGATCTACAACCCGCTACCATACTATGGGGCAATTCATGCATATCCCGGCAGCTCATTGTAGGCGCCATCCTTGTATGCTGCTTATGACTTATCGTATTTGTCATCGAGAGTTTTAAATGAATTACAGAATTAATTATATTGTGTGAAGGGATATACATTGATCGTAACTCTACTGCACGACGGTCTACTCAACGGTCGGGCCGGCACGAGCAGGCGACGGAGGTACGCGTTATAGACACTGTAGCCAACCGGCAACCACAATGAAGCCATACGTATAGAATACTCACCACGGAGATGGGTAGAAAATGGCCTGTGATTCTTACAATTGGCAGACACTATGTATTAGTCAAATGAACGGCACATATATACGCGCATATACTCACCTTGGCGCGTCAGAAACATCAAACTGCCCTCACACCATCACCGTCCGTTCGTCCTAAGTCCACAGCGTGCAAGTAGCGAGCAATAATCCTAAAAAAGTCAGCCTATTCGAGAATATTGCAGGTGCATACCTGCTCGGAGCAGACGAGGCCTTCCGCATCAGAGACGACCTCATTGGAAAGTCATGAAATAACCGGAGAAGGCTGGGTACGAGGCGCGGACTACGTCTGACATTGTGTATACAGTCTTGCGGGGGGGNAGCAAGGTGCGGAGGGTGCGGGTCCCGGGACACGTCGAATGAGGTTAGCCAGAGGAGATGGTGGTATTGAAGAAAGGCCGAAAGGCGAGAGACTGCCACTTTTTATGTGGCGCAGCAGAGTTCAGGATGAAGGACATATGACGTAGGGAATTGCAGGAAGACCGATGGAACCCCAAGTCGTGACAAGCCTGACGACGTTGAGAGACTTCGAGTCGTCAGACATTGGCGTATCGCGCATGCACGGATTAGGAAATTAGACGCCCACGCATCGGTATGAAGCAGCGAAGTGTGATGACTACAGTGATTTGGATAGCTCTGCACACTTCAGTAATCCTAGGATAATTCATGTAAGATGCTGTGGATGATTCGTAGTGAGCGACGTTGTATTGTCAGTTTTGTAGTGTTGCACCATGTCTGACAACGCTCTACAGCGTCGCTGTAAAACATCACCAGATCCGGCTAATGCCGGCAGCGCCCTGCCTGACTGGTAGCGCGCTACAGAGCGCTACAATAAAATGACCCTTTTGCTGATGTGCTTCCGAGTCCGTGTGCATGGAACGTCCAGCTCGTACGTTCCAGTTAGGGTCACTTTCACTAACTGCAACCCTTCACAGAGCCTTGCAGATACGACTCGGATACCAGGAGCATGTGTAGACCATCGCAACTCTGTATCTCGCAGTACCGGTATATGTGAGTACTATGTGACACCATGATGCAGCAAATCCAGGGATCAGTATCGAGCTCTACAATTTGCCATATGCGTACAGTATTGATTGCTGACGATTACCCGCAGAGAACCTTAAACATCTGGGACAACTGAAGCTCCAAATTCGCGCCGGCACTCCACCTGCGCAATACGTCAGCCAGTCAACCAACAACATCGCCCGGAGGATCTGATGTAACTCGTCCCTCACTTTCTATTCGTCAGCCAACCAAGCCCTAGTCGCGCTTTACCTCCCACCAGGCCGCCAGGGGCGCCCATCCCTGAGAAGATGATGATGCTGGCCCTTCGTCAGTCGGATGCAAACTGTCCGCGTCAAGCCCGGCCGTCTCGCGATCGTTGCGCTCCAAGAGCCATCGCGCCAGGCTAGCCTCGGATGGAGTCGTCGCGTCGCGCTTTCTCTGCCAAGGATAATGCCATGTGCCTGGAGGCCCAAGGGTGGGATCCGCGACTCGATCGGCGGCCCCACGCGGGCTATCCTCAGCAAGACCCTCAGGCTCAGCATCGTCCTGAAAGTCGTCCCGCTTCTGAATCCAACTCGATCCCGCGAACCAATACGCCGGGATGGGTCCATCGTGATTGCTCCTCTCACCGAGCATGGTCTTCACGAATGTGCGTGAGACCTTATCATACGGCTACACGCATCTAAGTTTCAGCATACAGGCGAATTGGCAAGGGGAGCAATGGCATACCGGAGCAAGCGCCAGGTACGGGGCACCGCCTTCTTCGCCAGTCGCGTCGCGGAAGTTGGTAAGATGCCCGCATCGAGAACAGTAGACATCGTGCGCGAGCTTCTTCGGCGAGTTTCCTACCTTGAGCGACTCGACGATGAATTCCGGTGAATGGATACCACGGGAGAGCGCAGTGAAGACCCTGCACGCAACGGAACATCAGCTTGGTGGCTGAACCGACCGGATACGCTGTGGAGGTAATTGTCACTGGAACCTACCAGTCAACGAACTCTGTCGTCTTCCCACAGACTGGACAGTGTTGAGGCGGACCTGTGACTTTCGTGGCAACGAGTTCGACGTCCAGGTACTCGGTCCCGAGTAGCTCGACGATGCGGCGTTCTTCGTCCGCATCTATGAGCATCTCGTAGGTTTCCGCATCTATCTGCCGGTATTTCAAGTCCTGCTGCTTCGGTGTGAGTCGGGCACGGACGACTCCATCGGTCACTGCAGCCGACGACTAGTTCGCATACGCACACACCATGCGTTCAGTAATTAGTCCAGAAACATTCACAAGCATATGAGGCGACTCACCGTCACTATCGCAGCGAGAGTGTTCACAAGCAGCACAGAGAAGGCGTAGACACGCATTGTCGTGGTGCAATGAGAGGCTAGCGGTCATCGTATGCAAAGGCCCACCGCCAGTTATATAGCAATAGCTGGAGGACACTCGCAACTCCTCTCGGATCTAGCGTCTTGCTCCTTCGGAGTTGTAACATTCGTGGAGATCATGCGGCGTTTTTTGTTGACAGCTGCTTCGCAACTCGAAGGGTCTGCTGACGGTTTTGAAGCAGGGAAGTTCGACCTGTGTAGCATTCTATCTACCACTAGTAACCTACATGTAATGCGTTTGAGCACGAGTACATCATGTAGGGTATGAATCGACACCTAAAGCTGCCGGACCTTCCAGTCACCCGACAAGCGGGAATCGTTCGCCGATAGCGCAGGCATTGGCGGTGATGCACTTGGCAGTGGCAACAAACTTCCTTCCTGTGCGTTAGCATGACGCTGCACGCCATAGACAGAAGTCGAAAGTATGCCACGGGGCCTCCGGGAAGAGGTGGAAGTAGAAGAGAATCAGTGCACAACCCGACACCAGACGCACAACTACACGCTCTAAGACGCTGGACACTTACTATCATGGGACGCTTGGCTCGTAAGGTAGAGTCAGGCCCACTATCGTCTTCACCAATGCCATGACAGACTCGTATATATTGCAGAAGGTGGGCAATCTCAAATTGACACCCGCTACGATTGGATCCCTTTCCTACATAGTAGTCTACCAAAAGTTGATGATCAGCGTTAGACTCCAGACCGACACAGTGACGAACACCCTCACTAGCTACCTCATGCTTCCTTAGATGTCTGCTCGCGCTTCTTGGTCCACAGAGGACGCCAGACGGGCGGAAGGAGGCCCTCCTCAGGCAAAGTCGGGTTGTCCTCGCGGCGCCAATCGGACTGACCAGGATAGATATCTGTGCCTTCCTCGTCGCGCTTCCTTGTCCATAGAGGCCGCCAGGCAGGTGGGGTAATGTCCTCTTCACGCTTCTTGGTCCACAAGGGGCGCCAGACAGGCGGGGTGAGGTCTTCTTCGCGGCGCCAATTGGACTGGCGAGGGTAGATGTCAGTCGCCTCGTCACGCTTCCTGGTCCAGAGGGGACGCCAGGCCGGTGGTGTGATATCTTCCTCACGGCGCCAGTCGGATTGACCAGGGTAGGTATTCGTTCCCTCTTCATCGCGCTTCCTCGTCCATAGAGGACGCCAGACAGGAGGAGTCAGGTCTTCCTCGCGACGCCAATCAGACTGCCCAGGATAAATGTCTGTGCCCTCCTCGTCGCGCTTCCTCGTCCAGAGAGGACGCCATGCTGGTGGTGTTGTATCTTCTTCGCGGCGCCAGCCGGACTGGCCAGGGTAGATGTCCGTCCCCTCGTCGCGCTTTCTGGTCCAAAGGGGACGCCAGGCCGGAGGAGTGATGTCTTCGTCTCGGCGCCAATCCGATTGACCAGGATAGATGTCTGTACCCTCCGACTCGTCGTCTCGCTTCCTAGTCCACAGGGGACGCCAGACAGGAGGGACCGTATCCGCCCTGTCCTCCTTAGAAGTATCCTGATGGCGTCGGGTAGTCAGGATCGCCGGATTTCACTACTCTGAGAGCAAGGAGATGCTCACCTCAGCATTGACAACCTCCCGCTTATACATGTTATTCCCGAAAGTGCGACTGGCGCGATCATAAGGCTGTGTGAGTGCGTGGTCCAAGGCCGTGAGCAGTGATATTCGGGAAGTCCGTTAGTATGAGACTCACCGTTGCCAGGGAAATATAAGACGCGCCGCCTTCTTCACCTGTCGCATCGCGGAAGTGCGTGAGATGGCCACAGCGCGAGCAGTAGACGTCGTGTCCAAGCTTCTTCGGGGAGTTCCCCAGCTTAAGGGACTCTACGATGAACTCCGGGGAGTGGATACCACGAGCAAGAGCGGTGAACACCCTATGAAATATCAGATCAATCCTTGGGTTACGCCAACGCGACCAAGGGTGAGGTCGGAGCTTACCAGTCGACGAACTCGGTCTCCTTACCACAGACAGAGCAGTGACGCGGCGGGCCGGTGACCTTCGTGGCAATGAGGCCGACGTTGAGGTACTCATGGCCGAGGAGCTCGACGATGCGCCGCTCCTCATCTGGAGTGATGAGCATCTCGTACTCGGGGGTGTCGTCTAGGTGCTGCTGCTGCACGCTGCGGGCAAGCCCTCCTTCCGGGACCCTAGCTGATGACTGCCATAGTGCACTGTGAGCAGATAGTACTTTCGCGCATTGAACAACTAGACTCACCATTGTCACGACCGCGAGGACGTGGAGAAGGAGAATCCAGAATGTGTAGGTACGGATGGTAGCCATGTTGTAAGCGAGAGATTACCACGAACGCAAAGAATAGGCGAGTGTGTGCGGATCCCAGTTGATGCTCGACGAACTCGAGAAGCTCAGGACTGCCTGGAGCTTCCTGGTTCCCAGAGAGCGACTTTATATGGAGCAGACCCTCTCCCAAATTGCATGCTCAAACGCTCAATGTACCGAGACCTGTGTTGTAAAGACATTCAGGAACTTTGCACTGTGGAGCGTAACGATATCGCGTCAGCAAATAGGGCTTGTACGGGCTCTCAAATGGTATATGGGGGCCATCCAGGAGGACCTACCAAGACATGCCGGAGCACCATCGAGACAATGGTGAGCCGAGCGATAGAGAAATCTGCACACTTTGTCAGGTATCAGTTCGCAAAGTGGTCCAGGACAAGCGTTCGCCGAGGTCCCAACTTGTTGTATGACGACACAACTCGTCAGCATCTGTATTCCGAACATCAGCCTGTGCCTGTTCTGGTCTCAGGATTTGGAAAACTCACAATGAGGGACACGAGGAGCCAGGGCCGACGCGATAAGGGAGCAGACTGTAACAACATTTCGGTCCTCGGCGAGAGACACGGTCGAGTGACGAATACGCCGGATGCATAGCCGTTGTTCTCCGCAGTCCCTAAAATGTGCAGGGCGTGACAGATCGCGCCAGCAACGCATTTTACATTAGCATCAGTGACACACTTCAGGCTGAAGCTGGCGGAGTCGTCCGTGAACATGATATATCGCACCTTCAGAGTGGTAGGCCGTAGGATCCGTGACGTCGTCGCTATGGTTATGAGAAATCGCCAACGCTACAAAACAGCCGATAGGTACTTCCTCGATTGCTCGCTTTGGATTGCCGGTGGGAACCTTATAGACGTTTGGTATTGACGTGCCCTTCGTCGGCGCGCGATGACTTATCATGCAATTCAATGACTCCCTCACTACGTCCTGCCTTGACCGGCGGATCAGTATGCCGAGCCATACAGCCGGCGTCATTGCAGTGTACGAATTGATGTTCCCCTCAAACTTCACAGGGAATATGTTCTGAAGAAGAGGGTCACTCAGCGCATAGGACCAAGCTCAAAATATCACTGAATACATCCTGGACACTCACCATGCGCAGCGTGCATAGCTTTCAAGATGTGGGCCCCGTGCAATGAGATACAGACATTCAGAAGAGTTCCATGTCAGGAACAGGAACGCGCTGCTCGACAAATACTATAAACTCATCGGAACACCGTCTCAACATATCAGTAAGCATACACATAACCGCTGTCTTGGCCGACTTCGGTGTAGCGCTACCCGACCTACACATGGTCAATTCTCACTTCCCAGTCGGTCGGCTAGTCCAAGAAGCTCCGCCCGGTGTGCGACAAAAAGGCGCCATTATGTGACGACTTCAGCCCATCGATGAGGTCTATCTGCATCTTCACGGACTCCTCGGGGGTCTGCAACTGTATCTTGTGGCCACTTGCATGCAACTGTTCCTTGGCCTTCATCAAGAGCGCATGAGCTTCCGGGTCGCCTATTAAAACATTAGCACTCGGCATATTAAAGCATCATAGACAACGGAGTACATACCTGATTCTCCAATGGTCCCGGTCGTGTCGACCAAGCCGGGTGCGAGAGACACGACGACAAAACCATCATCCTTGAGCTTGTTTGCCCACTTCGTCGCAACCATAACCGCCGCGGCCTTCGTTATGCCATATGCAGCCATGTCTCCAATGCCGGCATGGAACACGGTCTGCGGATCTGCTCCTCCGGTGCTGATAACGACAATTCTCTTCGCATCCCCAACGCGGAGGAGCGGAACAAACGCGGCAATGCTGTGAACTACACCAAGCGCGTTTATTTTGAACTGGGTCAAGAGTTCGTCAGCGCCAATGCGACCACGTCCCGAGAGGCACGAGAAACGTGAGTCTGCTTACGCTGTCGATGAAATCCGCATCCAATTCGTCCATGTTGGAACTTCGAATGCGCTACGTCAGTTCTGACGAGCAATCATGGTCAAATGATGTACGTACTAGTCGTAGAATCCGCGGTACACTTGCGGAGTCTCCAATTTGGCCGCGTTGTGGATCAGGAAGTCCAACTTCCCGCCAGATATGGTAGCGATCTCTCGCGCCGCACGCTGCACGACAGTTGAGTTGAACATGGATCCCTTACGGCCCACAGAGCTTCTCACGAACCTCCATGGATTTGTGGTCGACGACATCACCTTCGATGACGTGAACATTGCTCAAGCCAGATGCAGCAGCAAACAGGTGAGTGCTCCTTTGCTTGTTGCGAACGACTGAGAATACAACAGTATCGTTACGCGCGGCCTAGGCAGCGATATCAGCGTCAAAAACGCGTGACTGAACAAAACAGCGAAGACGCACCAGCTGACGGACATACTCGAGCCCTATGCCCCGAGAAGCTCCTATGACGGCGTAGAAAGTAGGCATTGAAAGTCAACGGGAGGTGGTGAGGTAGGTATGTTAATGAATAGTACAGCTCTTCGTTGGTCGACGCTGGGTTTATAAGTTGCAGGTACAGCTGCGCAACTGCTCGATCCGAACGCCATAGGCATTGGGGGGCTCGNCACTTGTCTCAACGCCGGGGCGACGCGCAAGACAACATCCTCAGCTTGCCATTACAACGGCAACGGCGACATGTGCCATGCTGTGGGTAGTGCGGGAGGATGGACTGCGTACTCCTACGGCTCAGCAGCGCCGCCACCTAAGAGCTAAGAGCTATCTCCTACAACATGGACCCACGAAAACCACGCTAGGCTCGGGGGAGTCAAAGTATGCGCGACTAGACCAGACAGCCTACCGATCGAATCCTGGCTCATTTCTGCAGTCAGAACCCCACCGACTGACGCATAGTCGACACCCTATTGGTCCCTACGGGTCGCTGTCCTGCAGAGAAATACCATTAGACCACGAACGGAGGCTTGAAAAAGGGAATTTCACGTACATGCGACCTCCATAGAACGAGAGGAACATCTGAGCACGAGCAGCTGGGGTATATTGGGGATAGGCAATGCCTGCAAGCGTTTTGGGCAGCTTAGTAAGCAAGCGCTCGTCGGAAAGCTGGTACTTGTGCATCCGGCGTCTACTAGGCAGACTCCTGCAACTTGTGCTCGCGCGGTGCTTTGAGCGTCTATTTCGACCGTTCTTGGGACCATGGAATGGATGTTCAGGCCAAACACTGCGCCGTGTACAGCGTAAAATACATCTGAGCTGTATCTGTTTGGTATTGCGAATCTAACTGTAGGCGCGCGCAGACGACGCGAGAAGCTTGGGGGCTCGCTAGCGGGCTTTCAGCAGATGTCCTAGGGCTCGAGAACGCGAAGCTGTTTCCCACCTCCCATCTCCTCTATGGCTCCGGAAATGTCTCGCGATTTGGTCTTTGAGTGTATATCAATGCTTTTACAGAGCGGTTTTGGAATTTACAATCATATGCGTTCAACGCCGCCAGATGAAGGTGCGCAGAGGTACCTATCTCAACGTCAAGTGATCCAATCAAAAAATCCCTCTGTACGAGCCCTTGCGTTCCCGATTCGTAGCCATCGCGATACTCTTTAGAACGTCACATAGCCCACAGTGGTCAGAATTTCGACGGTCCCTCTTGATACCACATTCTACGAGCGCTAAGCCGAAAAACAAACATGAACAAACAGGACGGAGGCCGCAGGGATTGCCTATCCCCAGGTATATGCCGGTCGGAGAGTGGCAACTTTCTCCAGGCTCCATGCTATCACCGCCTGGAGTCACACATGAGGCTTAGACGACGAATCCGCGTCATGCGGTCTCATAATATTTGTTTTTTCTTTGCATAGGCTCGTATTTGCTGCTCGCAAGGTAGTCACAGCAGCTGCAGAGGAGTTTCAAGCATAGCAATATTGTGGTGGTCGACGGTCGTGGCGAAACCTGTTCGAAACCCCGCGGGCTCTGCCCTGCAGACGGCTGAACAAGCACTGCGTGTGAAGTAGCAATGTAAAATAGGATACCCACGGAATCAAAAAAAAAAAAAAAGACGGTCGTGGCGAAAACTTGAGCGTTTGATATCAAGCGCCCATGAAGCTCGCCCTCCATGGGCGTCTACGAAGACCGCCACCCACCACTGCCAACAATGTCACCGTCGTGGTTCAAATTGCACTTCTTCACATTCCAAAAGGCCGCGTCTCGCGATTCTGCATATATTTTATGGGCATCAACTGATAATATCCCAGATCGGAGACAAAGCGGAGAAAAAAACACCAATGATGACAAGGAACCAGTTTACATGAAGAGACCAGTGCGGCCGTACGCGCGATCTGCCCGGGTTTTTAATGACGGCCATGAATTCAACAGCCTACATACTACGGTGACGTATGATTTTACGGCGTCTCATGGGGCCGAACAATCAGTTTCTTCCCGCTAACCTTGTTATCCTCCAGGCGCTGCAGGCCTTCAGGAATGCCAGCAAGACCGTTCGGAAGCACTTCGACCTTGTTCGGCTGAATCGTTGACGTCAGCTACGCTACATACACCGGCAAAACTAGTGCCTTCAGAGGGAAATACGCACCACTAGCTTTCCAGTCTGTAGCCACTCCGTCAAGCGTGCATACAGCTCCACGCCGACCCTTCTGTTCTCGGGCATGTGCACGTTGCCAGCCACTTCAACCACCTTCTTCCCGTCGCCCTCCTTTCTAAGCGAGGCGGGCAACGCACCGGGCAGGACGAGGACCAGCGCGCCCCTCGGCGCGAGCACATCGTAGGCGAGAGAGGCCGTATCGGTGTTCGTGATCGCATCGTACACGAACTCGAGCGGCTTCCCTTGCGTGAGCTTCGCTAGCTCGCGCTTGATCGCGTCTGGTGGGAGCGAGCGATCCAGGACGTGGGAAGCCCCGAGAGAATGCAGGAGAGGCTGGTTGTGGAGGGACGTGGTCGTGATGATCGGCGAGAACCCAGAGAGCTTCGCGAGCTGGATGGCTGCGTGAGGAGGGTCGCACGTTAGGGTGTGCCTATCGCTGGTTGCGCAATGCGGGAGACGACGTACCGTATTGGCCGACGGAAGACGCTCCACCCAGGATGAACGCAGGTTTGCCCGCAAACCTGGTCGTGTCGTCTTCTTCCCATGGCGCAGGGAAATCGACAGTTCTCGCGTTCGGATCGTGGTTGTAAAGGCCGGTCACGACCGTCGCGAGTCCGAGAGGAACTGACGCTGCCTCTTCGAACGAGATATTATCCGGAATCTACCAGGCCACGGTTCATTCAGCTTGCAGCTTGCGAAGTGCGACAGAAGCGGAGAGGAATCTGCACTCACCTTGGCTGTGATCTCGGCGGGGACGATGCAGTACTCCTGGAATGTCGCCTTGGGATTCTCGACCCATCCCTGAAACAAGCTGTCGTATCAACGTGAGTAACTCCATTGACCTTGACTCGACACAACTCGACGCTCACATCCTGTCTCCTTTAGCGACAGTCACAACTTCAGAGCCGACTTCTTCGACGACGCCCGCGCCGTCTGTGCCCCCGACGAACGGGTAGCTACCGATGAGGAAGCTGAATGCCTTCCGGATCTTCCAATCGAGCGGGTTGAGCGCTGTAGCCACGATCTTGACGAGAACGTCGTTCGGCCCTGGGGTAGGCACGGGCGACACGCCGAGCTCCCACTCAGCCTGGGGAGCGCGCAGGATGAGTGCCTTTTGAGTTTTCGCAGCGACCATGGCGACTCGGAATCGTAGTATGAGGAAGGGAGGTGAAGAGGTCTCGTGGACGGAAATGTGTTGGATCGTTAGCACACGCTCAGGATAGCTTGTGGATGTCTACCTCGGATGAAGCAGATGTTATGAGTGCGGGAGCAACACAATATATACTGTCGCTTCAGTTGCTTTCCGGCAAGGGAGGCCCTGGTCGACTGTGCATTGGTTGGCAGGATTCCAATGGGTAAGTCCTCATGAACCATGAGTTCTCAGGCTGCGATGCCCAAAGAGGCCTCTGCCGCTGCCGCTGCTATCTCCGACATAGCTTGAGAGTATTGGCGGTGGCGCCAGCGTGCCAAGTAAATAGATCAGTTGGTCCGTACTCTGAACGGTGCATTCGGGAGTCGGCGCGCTTGCGTATGCAGCAAGCCGCAGAAGGTCCGCGTACGTGGGCAATCGGCAGTAGAGGTCGAGCACGTTAGGCGGGTCTCGATGCACATCGGCTAGCCTTGGAGGGTCAGAACTATTATGCACGATGCACGGCTGGGGTAAGGGTACGTGAACGATGAGTGAGCAGAACCGTCACCTAGACATGAGATGAGCGTACTTACACGACGAAGACTGCGCCGGCCTCCTTGTACTGCGGTGATCACGCAGATTGTTTAGGCTGCCTCTCCGATGGGCTCGGGCGCAAAGTGTGACCTATTCCACAGTGTGCTGTCGTGGAACCGACTCTTACATGCACTTTTGTCTTGGACTTCTGCTATAATTCATGCCCATCGCTTGAAACATCACAGATCGTGTCAACAGTAGCGCTAACGCAGTCCCTGGAATCCGCTTCGGCACCAGACACTTGCGAATCAATCGAGGAAGCCCTTCCCGTTGTGGGGGAGATGTGCACCGGTATCCGATAACTTCAACCCATCGATCACCTGCAGCTGCATAGTCACGGACTCCTCTGGCGTCTGCTGCCTGATCTTGTGGCCGCCCTTCTTGAAGTTCGCCTCCGACTTCTTGCTCTCGCCATCCGTCCCGCCTGGGCAGAGTGGCCAGTTCAGCATCCCTGAGACGGTAGATAAGAAGAGGTGAGACTCACTCAGCTCGTCCATGGTCCCGGTGGTGTCGACAAGGCCAGGCGCAATCGAAACGACGGTGAAGCCCTCCGGCTTGAGCTGCAGTGCCCACTTGGTCATGATCATGAGCGCGGCGGCCTTTGTCGTGCCGTATGCGACCATCTTCGCGACGCCGGCAGCGATAACCGTCGCAGGGTCTGCCCCGCCTGTGCTGATGAAGACGACCGTCTTCTTCGTCCCTGCTCGCAGGAGAGGCAGGAAAGCGGTAATGCTGTGTACGACGCCGAGGGCGTTCACTTTGAACTGCAAAATGGTTGTCAGACGAGAGCGATGCGCACAGCGAGACGTTGACTTACTGCATCGATGAAGTCCGCATCGAGTTCTTCCATACTTGGGCTGCGCGTCGAAAAGCTGGGTAAGTCTTACACTGTACGCTCGCGTCGTGGAATACTCACAAATCGTCGAATCCGCGGTAAGCGAGGGAGCGTTCTGACCTTGCAGCGTTATGGATGAGATAGTCGAGCTTCCCTCCAGTGACAGCACCGACTTCTTGAGCAGCACGCTTCAAGGGGGATTGTTAGCGCCAGGCCAAGTCGACCAGTGGGGAGCCTTACCTGCAAGGACGCGAAGTCTACAACGTCAGCTTCGACGACGTGTACGTTGTTCAATCCGGATATGACAGCGTCGAGATGCCGGCTCCTCTGCTTGCTGCGAACGACTGCAAACACAACAGTGTCTGCGCGCCCTGCCTGGCACAGAAATGAGATATAAAGAAACGTAGCAGGTTTCCTGCAAGGAGATGCAGGCTCACCAGCTGACGAACGTATTCGAGTCCGATGCCTCTTGAGGCCCCAATGATCGCGTATGAAGTGGGCATACTGTAGAGATAGTGTGAAGCGGTAATTGAGCGGGTCAAGGTAGTCGAGTCGGTCGTTGGCTCGTCTTGGAGACTAGGAATCGAAGACCAACTTTTATACCCTCAGAGCTCGCTGCGCACATTTCAGGTACGGTACGTCCTCACGGCAATTGCATATTTTGCACAGACAGCTGTAGCAGGCCTGAGGGTGCATGACCTCCATGGCGGGACCGTATGTCGTCGGCGGTGAGGCCAAAACGGGCGAAGAGTCACTTATCCGCACTGTTGCACTAGGTTCAGGAGAATTCTCGGGCTCTGTGAACATCAGCTATTGGCTCGTCAGACACGACTTAGCGGATAGTAGAAAGTTCATGACAAACCTCCACGATATAGTGCGGCCAGAGTCTCACGCCGGGTCCGCCGCCGTGAGCGGGGAGGTACGCCGTACGCGCCTCACATATTATTGACTCGCGGCCGGGCAATCTCGGTCATATGCGCACAGAGCACCCTGTATGCACTGTAGGGCGATGCTATTATTGGCGTTCGAGTTCGTTTGACCACTAGTGAGAGTATTGCTGCCGTGTCCGCAGAGTACGGAGTAAGTTGTTGGATGATCATCGACGTCACTGGCAGAGGGTAGCCGGTCCCTTAGCGCCTCGGTGCGATGGCCGAAATTGTGTGACGATAAGTCACGCCACGTTACACTGGCCTAGACCCGTGCACTTGCAGACCGACCTAAGCGCTTGATTGGGGGCCCCAGTCTCGACTCCCGAGAGCCTGAGTCGACTTGGTGTCTTAGAAACTACTTGTACACCTCTACTACATACTGTAAATGCCCTGTAGTGCCAGACGCACCACGAATCTCTGGATTTTTGAAGCGACAGTCTATCGACAACTGGTCCCAGCTGCGAGTCGCCCGGAAGGTTACCTCAGCCGGGAATCCCATGCACTCAGCATCAGAGAAGCTTGAGCATCTTTGACCTGCGGGGTCCCGTAACGACTCAGCGAGTGCGGTAGAGACTCATTTTTTCTCACTAGACCACCCCTTTGCTGATCCTGCTGCCCATACAGCGTCCGTGATTGCTTACCATCATTCAGAATCGGTCAATCGTTCAGGCACCTGCATCAATGCCTGGAGGATTCCGTAAAAAGCGGATGCCTGCGACGCTTCCGCCTGTATTCGTATCTGCTTCTCAGTACATACAATGCAGAGCCTGCAGGCACCTTTGATACTACGAATGCTCCGTCCGTCGGAGAAGATGCACCACGCGTGTGAGCAGGAACGGCGAGCGCGATTCTGAGTTGCATGGGCCAGTGTCCTCTGCGATATATACATGGTTGCTGATCGACTATCTTTCGATGCAGTTTAGGCTCCCTTCAGTACCCGCCTTAACGTCTGGAGGATGTTCTTTTCTGGATACGCGCTCTTCTTGAGTCTACTCCTCGTGCTCTCGCATACTACGACTGCGCAGGTGAACCCCTCAAGAGTGATAGTCAACAATACGATCACCTTGCCTATAGCTAAGCGCTTCAACTTCACGGGGTCGACCACTCTCCTGCAACATGACCAAGGACGTGTGCGCCGCCTGCGTGCGCGGGCAACAGGAACTTTATCGGCACCATCTCCAGAGCTCTCAAGTGTTGAAGTGACGAACGAGCTCGTTCAGTATTTTGTAGAGGTTGGTAGTATGCAAATACACGTCTAATCTTCCTGATTCTGGGCTGAACGAGATGGTGACGCAGGTTTTCACCGGCCCGAGCACGCAGGCCCTCAGCCGTACGTGTCTTGCACATCGTCCGGTGCTGAATTGTCGATTATTAACCTCTTTTTGTAGACGAACTCAGAATTGACATTGGCAGTTCCAACACATGGGTCTCCGATTACCAGAATACACAAACCACCAGGATGACTCGGAATACGATGGTGCGTGGCTTTACTGAACGACTGTGACTTAGACCATGATTTTGAGCGTTTTCCCTTAGTCGCTAGAATATGGCAATGGGGCCATGATGGTCGGTGAGTGTCTTGTATGCTCCGATTTCCGCAAGAGGCCCTCCCTGATGTGCACGGGTTGTGCCTAGGCCCGGAATTTGCGGATCGCATTATGCTTGGAGAAGAACCCGGGTTGGAAGTACTCGGTCAATTCATTGGGATAGCCGCTTCATCATCGGGCTTCGATAATGTCGGTGGAGTCCTTGGGTGAGTCCTGTGTAAATCATGAAGTATGGCCACCACGAACGCTGAAAGGACGCTACAGGTTAGGTCCTACGGCTCTCACCGTCGGGACATTGAGTCCAGACACTACAGCTATGATACCGACTGGTCAGTAGATGTTCCCTAGAACAATGATCTCCTCCCCGTGATCTATGCGCTCATTCCTCCTACAGTGACTGACAACTTATTCGCCCAAGCTGTCATCCCATCCGAGGTCGTCTCCATATCTTTCGCACCCACGTTGTCGAACCCCAATGGCGAGTTGACGTTTGGCGGCATAGACTCGACGAAATTCATTGGCGAACTCGTTGCTTCGTGCGTAACCTTTAAGCCCGTTTATGCAATTCTATCTGACCACCTGGAAGGCCCATCACCCGAACCTCCCCATCGTCCCTGTTCTTTGGGATCGAGCAGAGTGTGCGGTATGGCCAGGCTACGACGCTTCTCACAGGCAACCCGGGCATCTTCGACAGCGGTACGACCCTGATTCTCCTCGCTACAGGCAAGTCTCTCTCCTTGAATTTTGACAAAACTTGATGTTCATCTAACAGAATGACCCCAAAAGATGCTCTTGATGCGTATGTTGCGGCAACAGGCGCAGTGTTCGACGAGGCGACGGGTTTCTATCGCATCACCCCGGCGCAATACGCCAATCTCCAAAGCATGTTCTTCACAATCAACGGTGTACGTTGGCTTTCCATGGCGTTCAATTCATCAGCGCTCATACTCGTTCTCATCGTAGGGCGTCTTCGAGTTCACTGCTAACGCGCAGATCTGGCCGGTACGTCCCGACTACATCTGCCGTGATCTCGTCCCATATCATTGATTCTCATACCTCATATACAGCGCAGCTTGAATTCCCTCATAGGAGGCAGCTCAAGTTTCGTCTACCTCATCATAGGTGACATCGGCACTCCATCCGGTAGCGGCCTGGACATCATCAACGGCATGATGTTCATGGAGCGGTTCTACACCGTGTTCGATACCGGGAGGAACGAAATCGCCATCGCGAACACGCAGTTCACAACGGCAACTACGAACTGAGACGGCTCGTCCATCAGAGAACCACTGTACCAACTATATGGCATGGCTGAGTACGGCGGATTGCAGAGATCAAGCGAGCGGTGTATAAGTACAGGATGTCCGAGTAGTACAGCGATCTTAACATGCAGCTTGTATCAATAGCCTCCGAAGCTTCCGGCACCCATCCCACCCATACCATAGCCGCTATAGCCACCCGCTCCCTGGCCTCCGTACCCTCCACTATACCCCCCGCCATACCCTCCGCCATATCCGCCGTATCCTCCTCCACCATACCCTCCGTAACCGCCAGCACCACCAGCACCGTATCCGCCAGCACCGTATCCGCCACCGTACCCACCATAACCACCGTACCCACTCCCGTACCCACTCCCGTATCCTCCACCGTATCCTCCACCGTATCCTCCACTGTACCCGCCATATCCTCCTCCGGGATGAATGATCTCAACGCTCCTTGCGCGCCGGTGGTGACGTCCGTGATGGTGGTGGTGATGATGCTTCCCGTGCCGATACGAATGACGGCTCCGGGGCCTCTCAATAACGATGGTCTGTCCACCCGCCGGTGTTCCTGTCCCATACGTCGCGGGAAGCACGGCGCTGCCCATGTACGGCGACGGTTGCAAGGAGGACATGCCAGCTCCGGGCATCACAGCGCTCGCTGTGCTGAGGGGCGTGCCGGGAAGGGGTGTGCCTGCGTAGGAGCCTGAGAGCGCGCTGCCTGCCATGTACGGCGAACCTCTCGCTTGCATGCCTCCGTATCCGCCGTATGTGCGTGCCCACTGTCCTCCCTGCGTAAGAATTCGCGTAGAACATATCTAATGTGACACTCACGAGATCCGAAAGCATAGATGCTGCTGCCGCCGCGGACTCGCACGCTCCTCGAAGACCATAGCTGTCTGCAGGTCGTCCTGAATACTGCCACAGCCGAGTTGCTGCATCATGCCAAGCGACGTTGCCATTCCGCCTTCAGTTCTCGGAGATCGAATGAGCACTTTGACGGCGCCTAGACGTACCTTCCGCAATGGCCATCGCTATAAGCCCTTCGCGCTGCAGTCCGCGGTCGGCGCTGAGGGGCTCGTACAGGAACGAGTTGCGCTTCCATGCGCGGTACATCTCGTATGCCGCGGCAGCGCCAATGTCAGAAGGGAGAGCTTGTGTGAGCGGAATCTGACAGTGTGGTGTTCAATAACAGCCCAAATGCGACAGGGAGAGGATTTACCATGCCGCCGTAAATTACGCGGTTCCAGTAACGACACTGGCTTCGACTCGCTCCCATGGTCTCGAACTCCGGTGCTCTAGCCATGATCGCGTTGTAGAATCCGCTGGAGGTACATTATAAGACCCCTTTTGGTACAGCACAAATTCAAACATGACAACGTACCGATCTGGGTTGATTGCATGTGCATTGTAGAAATCAAAGCCTTGCCCTGGCAAAGACGATATTCAGAGCTACTACGCATGCATACCAAGTGATGGTTGTGAGCTCACAGGAAGGCTGCGGTTGGAATGTCGGCACCCATGGTGCATTGAACTGAAACTATGCACAAGTCAGAACATACGTACTGTGCATACCAGGATGGCATGGTTAGGGACTCGTACCTGAGATGTTCCCCAGCCGGGGACGGAACGATAGTAATTGTACGCCATATGGGCTGTATAGTGGGTGTCGGGGATGATGTTCCTCTGGATCCGATGAGCGGGATGGCGCGTACATATATGGACCGCAGCCCGAATGGCGGCGTAGGAGTATTTGCGATGACTGCGACTGCATGGTGCCGGAGTGGTTTCGGTTTGTGGTGAAGAAGCGCTATTGCACTCGGGGCATAGGCGCGCGTACTAGTAGCATCGCAATGACATCATACGTCCATCACCTGAAGAAGGTCATGGTATTTAGAATCGGAGCGCCGTTATAATGTCTTTAGCTCCGTGGAGAGAGCATTCGCACAGAGACACTTGGCACGCCTGTCTGTACAGCATTGATGTCGGCTGACTAGTCAGCTAAACGGACTCCCCGACGCACGGATAGTCGAGTCAAGATTCAGGTTCCACCCATTAGAGTAGTATCCGGAACCGCCAAGTTGGAAATGGCTGCGCCGGGCTGCTCACAAGATCCGTTGGTTTCCGCATAATAGCACTGTTACATCGCCAGTCAGCAGTCTTCCTTCACGGGAGCTAAATCATGCGGACGGACGGACAGCGAAGACGAGCACAACTTGCACTCGATTGATCGCCCTCCTAGGCCATACTCGCTGCCAGTCTACTGCTTGAGGAGCCGGTCAATCGAGCGCTCGAAGCGGTTGCACATGCTCAGCGTCGTACTTGGCATTTCCACTGGCACTTCTGGCGGGCTGACTGGTGTTCTTGTACGTACTGCAGTCATCTCCGTGATATTGAAACACGGATCACAGACAGGGTACTTACGTGCATGAAACTTCGTTGAACTTCGTTGAACTTCGCTCGCTAACGTCTGCCTTGAATCGCATCGCAATCAGAAACCGAATCCTGTATATCATCTGACCCACATCCGATTAGGCAGAACTCGAGGAGATCGGAAGGGGGTCTCAGAGCTTATGCTTCAGTTCCTTCCTGGCGAGCTTCTGAAGACGTTCGACGGCTACGCCGGATGCAAACCGTTCGGCTAGTGCATAACTTTCGCGAAGGTTTACTGCGTCGAAGTTGTGTTGCTCATTGAGGCCCGCCTTGATCAACCTCTTGATCGTTATCAACGACACGGGGTCTGAATTGTTCAGTCTTTCCAGAACCAATCTGCGGACTGCAGCGTGGAAGTCTGGGACCGTTTGTTCAGGAAGGATTTGGCTAAGTGGTCCATGAGTACGTTCATCGTTATATCAAGGATATCGTGTTCACTTACTTGACGAAGCCGCAATTGAGAAGCTCCTCGGCATCCATCTTCTTGCCCCAGATGAGGACTTCGTTTGCCTTGGCAGCGCCCACTGCTCGAAAGCGCCAACGTCAGCACAAGGGTCCGGGATCGTACACCTTTTGAGACGCTATACGCACTCTTGCTACGAAACGTGACGCTACAGCACCCCTCTGTAGCGAGACCTATGGATTATCGCTTCGGCGTTAACAGACGCGAACGGAAGAGTGTCTTACCGAGGAATGCGAAAGGGGTGGATAGCGACGCGCCAGGGAGTGCATAGATGAACTCGGCAAGACCTAGACCCGCTGAACGCCCGAACACGTCAACACGAGCAACCGCGCGCCGCGAGATGTAGGAAGCATACCGGCAGCAATCCCTGTCAGTGCACGAGTCAGTCACAAGTCATTGTAAAGTGATGCATGTTCATACCCATCACCGGACCGTTCAGAGCAACTACGAGTATCTTGCGATGCGTATACAGCTAATGGTTGATGAGCAGCGGACCAGTCGACGATCCGAAGAGGGAGCACGTACTGCGTTGCTGAAGTCCGTGATTCGCGCGGCGATGATGTGTGTAAAAGCCCCACGGACGGACGAGCACTGGGACCATTCTATCAGCGGGTCTGTGACGCTAGCCCCGCTGCATGCACATTGAAAGCCTGATACGAATGACACCTTGTCGCCTATGCTCACGCTGAGAACCATCGACCGTTCGCTGCGAGAAATTCTAGTAATCAAACGACAGTCTTGAACGCTCTCACATACCTTGCCAAATCGTCACGAGAACATCGTCCCGCGCGTCCACCGCCCGGAGAGCGTTGGCGAAGGCGTCGTAGTCTGAATTATGCCATGTCAAGTTCGGATACCTATGAACACTATCATCGCGGTTTACCTGCTTGAGTGATAGCGTTGAGTGTCTTGGGCGAGTTGAAGGTGATAGTCGCGATCTGCTCTGACACTTCGACAGTTACGTTTGAGGACGACATGGCGAAGACGAGGGGAAAAATCGTACACAACGGGTACAAAGCGCACCTTATATTCTAGACGCGTGCATGGAAAGCGCGCATGAGCATCGACTGACATCTCCGAGCTGGTGAACAGAGTTGAACGCTAACCATAATTCTTGTCACCGGATGACCACAGGACCCGGAAGAACTTCACAATCGGTAGCAGATTCTCCTGCAATCGTATGCGCTTGACGTCGGTTCCGGGCTGGCTGTCCTTCTACCCCGAGTATCGCGAGGCTTCCGAATGCTTCCATATTCAGTGCAATCATTCGTATGCCGCGCGGCCTCGCGAGCACGCTTGCATCGCCGTGGTCAAATGGGCTCACGAGGGCTATAGACAGCATGCCATCGATGTGAGATGATTGGGTTACCCTACGTGAACCGCCGAGAGCGTCGTTGAGAAGTGAGCTCAGAGCACAGATGCGCGTCACAAGCAGGGTCAGAATGCTCTCTAGTCTGCTGCCAACATGATACGTAGGTATCAGCCCAGCATACACTGGCAGTCTGATTCATATCGTGCACGTACGTTCATAATGCAAACAGGGGGGNTGTTTCTCGCGTTTCTAGGCTCATCGTGTGGCCCACTGGTAGTGAGATTGTGGAGGACGCCCGATACAAGTTATCACACTAGTATGGTCGTTTATTGGACGTGTCCTGGAATACATGTAAACAGAAATGAATGTTAGAGAATTTGGCTCGTCACTCGTGAATGTCCAAGTTGTGATAGTATAAGCGCCCACACTCGTATAGATAGGCGTCAATCTATGGGCGCCTGTGACAGAGGCACATCGCTCGGCGCTCGGGTGAACGGAGATCGTTTACATTAGACATTAATATCCATTCAGAATCAATGAACGGCCTGCGTTGAGGGGTGGCTACTAGGTGCACATGCCTCCTACCAGGAACCCTCGAGGTTATTGGCTGTCGTCATCTTCCTCAGAGCTTATGCTTCAGCTCCTTCCTTGCAACCTTTCCGAGACGATCAGCAGGTACGCCGGATGCAAACCGCTCCGCCAGCGCATACGTCTCTCGGAGGTTCACGGCGTCGAAGTCGTTCTGGTCATTCAGACCTGCCTTGATCAGCCGCTTGATTCCCAACAAAGCTGCGGGATCCAAACCCTCGAGTTCCGCGAGGACGATCCTACGGACCGCGTTGTGGAACTCTGGGACGGGCTGCTCGGGTAGGATTTCGCTTCGCAAACAGTCAGAGTAGCTCATGACAGGGGTACAGAGCATCTCACTTACTTGATGAACCCACATTCTAGGAGTTCTTGGGCGCCCTTCTTCTTGCCCCATATGAGGACTTCGTTCGCTTTGGCAGCGCCCACTGTGACGGGGTGAGAACGTGTATCTTATACTTTCAAGCTTGTAACGACTTACTCTTGTTGCGAAACGAAACGCTGCATCCTCCCTCGGCGACGGTACCTACACATATACGCTATAAATTGTCTGAACCGCAAACCATATCAAGGGATTCTTACCAAGTAATGCAAAAGGAGCCGACAACCATACGCAGGGGAGTGCGTAGATAAAGTCAGCGAAGCCTATACATGCTGAAGCGAGTGTCAGCGCGGGCACCCGCGTGCCGAAGGCGAAGTGGACATGCCGGCAGAGAGCCCTGTAGAAGAGCTGAGTGAGATAGCTGTCCTTAACTTAGCGCAGATTTGAGTTACCCATCACCGGTCCATTGAGAGCGACGACCAGGATCTTGCTGTGTGTATACAGCTAGCGGACAATCAGTCTACCAGCGATGAAGGTCAGCACATGTCGCACGCACAGCCTTGGTAAAATCCGTGTTGGCCGCGGCTATGGCGTGCATGAAGGCGCCACGCACAGTCGTGCACTTTGACCAATCTATCAAGCTTGTGATGTCTCCCCCGCTGGAAGAATGTTGGTGGGGTGCGACGGGCACTCTGCGAGGTTGACTTACGACGAAAACCACGTCCCGTTTGCTAGAAGAGGTTTCAATGGCATGCGGGATTTCCAGTAGGTTTTGACATACCTTGCCAGATGGTCACGAGAACATCGTCCCGTGCGTCTATCGCTCGCAAAGCGTTGACGAAGGCATCGAAATCTATGGTGTACTCGATGTTTAGCCGTGCCTTCCAATATTCTCCACAAATTCCTGAGGATAAACATACCTGTGAGGGTAATGGCGTTGAGTGTCTTGGGTGAATTGAAGGTAATGGTGGCCACGCGCTCTGACACTTCAACAGTAACGTTAGATGGCATCGTGTTTGAGATGCGGAGCCTACCATCCGTTGCAAAGGGAGCTCACATTATATACAGAAGGAATGACCGGGATACAGGTCCGTTGACACCTGAACATCAGAATGGAGGCTTGAGGTATGGCAACATGTTTGCCATGTCAAAAAGACGCGCGGCAAGAACTGGGTATCACAAAGTGCCCTCGAGCCTCCGATCGGTCGCATGGCCGTTCTTTAAAGTCCCAAGTCAAAGTCCCAGAGCTCATAACCCCTGGGCTTCTAAGTATTCTTTGATGATGCAGAATTAGCCGAGACGGAAATTGACACATACAAGTGCTGATGCCTTCGCGTCACCGCCTCATTTCCCGTGGCTGAGGCACGCATCGGTGCATCGGTACAGCGGCGTACCACTCGTGAACAGCACAGCAGATTTTGAGGAATGAATGCGGAGTAGTGCTGTAGCCCGCCGATGAGCTACGCTCACTGGCATGCTGCGCTACATCCCGACCACATGCGAGCGGCGATGCACGTCTGTTATGAATGAGCGTGAGCTCTTTTCTTTGGATACTTTGGTATCCTGCTCACCGCATTAGTTGCTTCGCGCCGGAGCATGGGCGACTAAATCAAGATTGACCGCGGGCGCTACCGCTGGGCGGCCGCAAGAGGGGCGGACTATGACGTCATTGTGGCGGGCCAGCTTTGCACCACCTGTCCCAAAAAGTCGCCGAAATGGGCTGAAGCGGTACATTGAGGCCCATATACTTCTTCGATCTGTACTAGAACGGTCAATTTTAGGTCTGGACACATCAGAGACTTGAACATTAAACACTCACGATACCCGTCAACCTCTAGCTCGCTCACTACACCGCTACCATGGCTGCCCGCATCCGCGAACTAAGCATGAACAGAACGTCCTCCTACCAGCAGGACCGCACTTCCGGCTCGCACAGCCGCGATCTGAACAACTTCTCGCATATACAAGGTCCGAACCCGTGTTATGCAGACCACCGTACGCCCTCAGGCTGTTTCTCCTCCGACGTCGACCATTGATCGAGTCCGATTGCTTGCCCATCATTGACCAGCCGATGTGGACGGAAACCCGCTCGGACACGTCCGGTCTATGGGTCCGACAAGCTCGAGCGCGGAGTCCGAGCCTGAGTCCACGGAAGATCCGGCGAGCTCGCCAGCTGAAGAAGACGTCGTGACCCCCGACTCGGAACCCAAAGATATGGGACCATCCAACGACGAAGTGCAGAGCGCTCGTACGTACTCACTCTCTCAGCAGATACAGTTAGGGCAACTCAGCTCAAATTTTCTTTAGAAGAAGACAAGGGCCTCACAGCAGAGAGCGCGTTTCATGAAGACACGTCTGGGGTTGTAGAGAGTAGAAACAAGTAGTGGTGAATCGCGATGTCAGTCGCCTGTAGGATCAGTGAGCTGTCGACAATCACTGACCTGCGGACTCCATGGGACTAGAGATCACCTACAATAAAGTCACATTAGAGCTGGGCGCCGCAATATCAGCATCATTAGCAATGTTACACGTAGAACTGCTCTTGACTCCAGTGAGTAGTAGTTCACCAGAACTCAATCAAAAGACCTGGCAACAATCCAGGCGACCGATGTCTTGGAATTCATTACTTATTCGAGTACTGGGATGCTGAGAGCAGTTAGAAGCTGTATGAAACAGGTCTGTGAAACTTGAACGTCCAAGGTTCGTCAATGGTTGAGTCTGAGGGGCGCGTTTGCCGATGACGTGGCTGTGCAAGTACCCAGGTGCCCTTCCGAATGGGGCAAGCGTAGAATTCCCGGTCGCACTGTATTCGGGGTGGTGTAATCTTCGCCGAGCTGCTTGTACAACTCTTTCGGCCTTCTGAATCGCAGGCGACATCAAGGATAGCATCTGGTTGATTAAAGACAAGTTGTCTAGCTTTACGGCGTTGGTGGAGAAGTACGGGTACTTGTCAGAGGACCTGGAGGTGGATGTTTAGTCTCATACAATGTACAATGTCATCGACACGCACTCAATGCGTACCGAATCGTGAAGTCCTGCCCTCGCATGCCGAGGTACATGTCAGGCTCACTGAGGCAATGCTTTGGAGATATGCCCGTAGTGCATGCTGGTGTAGAAGCTGACACTACTGAGTAGTTCAGGCAGTACAGACATGAGGTTTATTAACCTATGGCCTAGTTGTGGCCAGGACCTGCTCTTGGAACACGATCGGCGCCGAGCAAATGAAAGAACAGCTAGTGATACTCACCGCAGCACGTCAACTACCACAGCACCACTTACCGCAGCACCACTTACCGCAGCACCGGCGCTTCTACGACGAGCGACGTCTGGCCGTGAAACGACATCCACTCTAGAGTGTCTGAATATGGAAGGCGCCTTACCGTATCGGACAGGTAAACCACCATGACGATATTTGCTGTCATTGAGGTTTCGAGTATATAAAGAGCCATGCATCTCGGCGTTGTCAGAATCCCTCCAGTGACTTGACCATGAACTTCATATCTTTCGCTGTGCTGCTTACTCTTGTCGCCTGCGCCGCTACTGCAGATGCGGGTCCAATTGCCTACGGCCTTTGCCAAACTGGTGAGCGGATCACATGTATGTGGGCAAGAAAGTTCAATCAACTCACCTTCGTGCTGCGGTAGGTTGCAACGCGGTTGTCGTCGCCTGCTACGCAGCTGCCGGTGCTACCTTTGGGACTGTTACCGCAGGCGTAGGCACTCCCGCTGCCATCATCGCCTGCAACCTCGCGCTTGGCCAATGTTCTGCCGCCTGCGCAACCATCGCGCTTTTGGCCCCTACTCCTTGATCATGGTATGTCAATACATGTGAAGAGTGATCTGTTGCTGACCGGCCATATCTCGCCTCAGCAAATGCATGATCGCTGCCTGGGACGAAATCCGATAAGTCATTGGGCTAGCCATCGGCTAGTCGCACCGCTGTTTTCGCTTGGACCAATAGTCATGTAATAATGGTCTCCGATCAATACCATCACGCGAGGCATCTGGATTATGCCACCTACTTAAATTTGAATCTTCCGAGTCGATCGCGTCAGGGGATGACAAAGTTCGACAATGCTTGAGACGTGTGCTCTTCATGTCCGTGTATCCTGGTAGTTATCCGGCCCTGCTATCCCTTTGCGCCTGCATCGTGTTAATGGTGCATGCACGAGGTATAAGATGGCTTCAGAGAGGCATGCTCCTCTCATCAGCTCAGGATCACTCCACCCACCTACAGCCGCAATGAAGCTCTCTGCCTTCTTCATTCCCATTGCTCTCAGCCTCGGAGCCCTCCCCTCTGCCAACGCAGGGATCATAGGCTACGGAATCTGCCAGACCGGTGAGCATGCCTTCATCGCATCTCGCCAGGAAGACCAGTGCTTACTCGATGATTACAGGCTGCAACGTTGTCGCCGTCGCCTGTTACGCCGCGGCAGGATACACTTTCGGCACCGTTACCGCTGGATTGGGCACGCCGGCCGTCATCCTCGGCTGCAACGCCGCGCTCGGAAAATGCTCCGCGGCCTGCGCCATTGTGGCTCTCACCCCGACGCCGTGAGGAGGTACGCCTTCACCTCGATATGCCATATTCATCTGCATGCTGACTCAGGCATTTGCGCACTAGTGTAAGCGATAGCGGTTTCGTCTGCGTAGATCGCACGAGGTTTCCTGTGGTTTTGGTGGAGGTCGAGGTCGAGGAGGTCGTGCCGATGCAGCCTGAGGTCGCTGGCACGCATGTATGTAACTGATATCGATACCGGGATTGTACAAGAATCGGAGGATCCCTTGAATCGCATGGCTGCTCGACTGGATCTAGTAACGGGCAGTGTCAGAGAGGTTGGCAGAAAACGAAAGAAACCAATGTCAACTGCCAAGTTGCGGTTCAATCAAGAGGCGCTCAAGTACATATGCCGGGTTCACCGGAACTTGATCCGAGCCAATCACATCGGACACCGCGGTGTAGCCGCCCGGCGCCCGTTAGGCAATCCAACTTCAAGCATATATACGCACACTCTCTGGTGAATTTCGTGTCTATCGCAATTTTATAGGCGATCGTACGCCCGAAAGGCTTACAAATACGGTCTGTACTATCTACGAGCTACACCTCCACCAGCCAAGATAGCTTGGAACCATGCTAGGGGATGGCACAGAAGCAACCTGTGCAAGAACGCGTACGCCGCCGAGTAGATCCAGTTTGTGGCCGCGGTAACGGGTTTCGGATGTAGATGACCGCAAAGAGCACCCCACTAGGCAACCTGTAGAGCGACCGCGGGACCGTGGAGTCGTGCTTGTCCCCTCCGAACCGGCTCGACAAGAGAGGTGGTGACAGAGCGACAGTGTACGTCGAAAGCCTTCGACCTGAACGTGGGGTTTTCGAGGATTCCCATAAGACATCTTACGAGGATACGAGAGGTTGAATCCATTAGGAAGGCCGTGGTTGGCTGTGAATGGTGTGCAGATGGGCTTATAGAACGTGGTTGGAGGAATCAAAGCCGCTCGATATCGGAGAGGTCTTCCCATCGTCTGCGGCTAGCCTGTTGCGAGTATCCGGTTCTATAGCCAGTCACTCCACGGCATTACACGTACGGATACCGCCCTCCACTCCTCGCCGTTCGGGAGTGCGTTGGACCTCGATGCAGCGACACGAGCGGGCCGGGTCAAGTCTTCATCCTCATCGCTTTAGTTGCATGGCGATGAGTCTGCTAGTGGGACCCTTGTTGCTCGATGTGCCAGTAGTCCGGGTGAAAGCATCGCTCCGCCAACATGTTGAGACCTTGCCTCGGGGGCTGCGGAAAGGTGCTGAAACGTGGTGCTACATCCGGCTACCTTGAGTTCCGGGGGAGCATGGTTCGGGCGCGTGGATAAATGTGGTGGGTTGGATCCGTAGTCCATCTGCTGGTGACGCTATCGACTTCGTACCATCGGCGTCTGAGCAGGAAAGTGTCAGCGGCTTGACCGGGCATGAGGGTAGGGTGCTTACAGCTATTCTCGAAATCAATGCGTCGGCGCCTTTTTNCGCGCGCGCCGCGCAAAACGCACAAAACACACAGAGCCTTCTGAGGTTGGAACATATGAGCTACTAAGACGTACTGCGAGCCATATTGTTGCCCTCTAAATGTCTAGAAGTGCTCAAGACTACTTCTTAGGTCCAGATATGAAATATGACATTGATTTAGGAAGGTGGTCGTCTTTCATATTGGATGACCTGGCAGTAGTAAGACGACGTGAAGCACTACTTATTCATCGTGTACTACTTGGTCTACCATATCCGCTGCGGGTTGACCTTGTAAGACCTACCCGCTTGGATAACAGCCGTCCTGCTATGTGTGCAAACCGTGGGATGGATGGTATAGCGGGTGTCTCGCTTGGATAGAATCATAGTAGCGCATACCCCCAGCCTGCCAAAAGTTGCAGGTAACTTCGTCCAGACGTACTGGGTCCCTCAATCATCTTCGCTCTACTCGCTGTATGTTGAAGGCACACTCAGAGACCGCATCTCACCGTTCTTGAGCACCGAGCAAGCTCAGGCTCGTCGTGTACGGCCAGGGCTGCCGCCATGTGCTCAGTCTTATGTGGCCGCATTGCAGCACCTCCATCATGTAATTGTGTCCAAGGTCNNACTTCGGGGAAAATGTATCTCGGGGGCGTTAGGAAATAACTCACCGTGGGTGTGGCCAGTGCGATCGCACAATTGCTTTACGGCAGAGTAGAATATTCAAATTGTAAACAATGTATGACTTAGCTGCTGCAGTAACTCTGCACCCTCCTCCTGACGCTGTTCACACTACCACGGCTCCTGAATTCGTAGTCGAAGCACACTGAAGCCTTGATTCACGGTTGTGGACCCCTTCACAGGAGATTCGCGTCAAGCCTGTTGCCAGCGAAAGCGAGTGGCTATTATGCGTCAAACAGGGGATTTAGTGTAAAGACCAAGTCCGCAGAACGATCTAGACTGATTTTGGGTGCTCAGAAGACAAGAAAATAGCCTGAAGTACGCCCTGATAGCACGAATCTTCCAATGCCCGAAGACTGTGTGCGTTTTGTGCGTTTTGCGCGGCGCGCGCGAAAAAGGCGCCGACGCATTGATTTCGAGAATAGCTGTATGTTGCTACGATGGCTCGTCCCTCCACCGCCCGCCTAGCTCAATCGGATAGAGCGTCAGACTCTTACGAGGGCGGGATTCGTTCTGCTCTCATCCAGGGCTATCTGAAGGCTGCGAGTTCGACCCTCGCGGTGGGCTAATGGTTTTGCTTTTGTCATTAGAGGTCGGTGTATTGAACGCTGCGCTACGCTGCGGACTGATTCGGAATCAACGCGGGCTGTGGCTGCGGCAGCCACCCGCGGCAGCCACCCTCAGGCTAATACAGCGGCTAATACAGTCGTTTGCAAAATAAACTGCACACTCGCGTGCGGCGTTCCTGTATTTGGCCTTGCTTGGCTCTCCTGGAAACTCAGTTGTCTTCCGGATCGAGGACGTGTGAGCAAGCAATTCCGAGGCGCCAATACCTCATTTCTTGATTCTGGCGTACGCGTCCTCCGCGCTCGGCGACGTCCGTTTCTACTCGTACCGTGTTCACGCAACGGACGCTAGCATGAAACGGCGTGGAGCGCTGCTGAGATACCGAGAGTGCCCTTTGTCGCATCGCCGCCGGTGTTGAATGACCAAGAAGCGGTTTATGGCACGATGGGGAACTGCCTGGGCTGAACGGTAGGTCAATTTAGAATCAATATAAGCTTCGCAACCCAACCTCTCACACGTAGCCGAACCTTAGATCATAGAACAAGCCAAATAGGTACAAGCAAGCGTTCACCGCGCGAGTGTGCAGTTTATTATGCAAACGACTGTAAAGCAAGTGCCCTCACCGGTATTGTTCCACCTTTTAAGCGTCCTAGTTGTTCTCATTCACTATTTAGACGGCGTTGATTGTTGAACGATGACCTTCCCTGCCAGCCTTNCCCCCCTCTGGGTCTATCCTAAGAACCTTGTCTCCTACACGACCGTTATGCCACTCGAATTGAACGGCTACAGCGCTCATATACGCTGCGACGGAGAGGAGCTGGAAATGTACAGTGTCCGCCGGAAAGGCACAAGGACCGCCTTATGTTGGATAGCCAGCGAGGAGGGCAAGGTGAGGCTCAACGATATAGGCTCAGGACGGCGCCCTCTCACATCGCCATATGTTTATGGACGGTGGGAGGGTCTTGCACCCGGAATGATTAACGAGTATCGGCCCGCCGATGGCAGTCCTTCACCGTGCATTGGGCAGACGAATCGGGCGACACCCTCATGATGGTTGACATATACATGGATGGCCGGTTCGTGCACGCAGAGGCACACCTCAGGGAGCCCGATGGGGAATGCATAGGGGTATACGACACCCCAACTCAAACGCGGCCGTTCGTCTTCACCGCGCTCAGTACGACGGGTTAGTGGTCGGACTGGGTGGTGGGTCTGATAGCCAGCTCTACGCTAACTACGCGTACATGCAGAGAGCGATGATCATGCAGCCACGGCCGACTACTCTGACGGCGCCCTCGGCACTATATGCGTGACCATGACTCGCATGCGGAGGTACAACAGGAGCAAGGTCTTTGTACCCCGACCCTTCTCGGAAATAGGACCGATCAACGAAAAGAGTAAGAAAGCCGGTAGCCATGCGGTATCGTGAGCGGTGATAACGGACAACATAACCGAATTCTACTCATTCTCCCCGGTACTGCGCTACAGGTTGGGAGATCCAGAACAAAGTGGTGGTGTCTCTATAGACGGCATTGACCCGATCGGCGAGGAGAAGAAGCCGTTCGCTAAGTTTATATTCAGTTACATGCCGATGGGTACACTGGTACAGTCGCCGTGTCAATACGCCGCTCACATTGTTTGTAGCGCTTCTGCAGGCTAAGGACATCGTCCCTCTTCCCGAACGGCCGTCGAAGAAACGTCCACTCAACACTCAAGAGGATGCACCCGAAGCGGGGCCGAGCCGCCGCAAGACCCGGCGCACGAGCGGTCCCGTCAAGGAGGAGAGAGACAACGGGGAGGAGGAGAATACACTCGTCACTGAGGCAAGTCCGAGCATACCTGTTAGTGCTAGATCTCACAGTACTCACATATATGATAGGACACGACTCCTCCCCCTCCTCCCCCGCATAAGCTGTCGAAGAAATGTCCACTCGACAACCAGGAAGAAGCACCGGTACCCGGACCAAGCAACCCCAAGGCTCGCCGCCTGATGAACCGTTCCGCCAAGAAGGAAGACAGCGAGGTGAAGGAGGATGCACTCGTCCTTGAGGTATTCGCACCTTTACCGGCGAGCATTCTAAGATGCTTACGCAGCAATTCATGGCGAAGCTGCAGGGCGAGCTCGCCACGATCCAGCGACGTCTGGAGGAGGCGCAAGCGGCTGCCCAAAGGGCTAGGGCCGTGAAGCGGGAGGCGTCCCCCATTAACGTCCCGACGACGTCGGGGGATCAGATTGTGGACCTCACCAGCGATTGATCACGCATTATTATGCCCGTCTCGATGCGATATTTCGTTCGTCTCCCACTCGATGTACTATGCTAGTGATTGTCTTGCCAGTGTTGTACCGGTTCGTTTTTGTGATTTGCACCGTACTGATTGTTGTGATACTATATGTAGCGACTTCATCGGTAGCGCAAAATGCATGTCTCTTGGCCTCAGATAGAGCCTCGGGTTCAATGGCGCCGCTCGCAGCGACGACCTGCATCGGACGTGACTCTCAGGCGGCTCGTTCCGGCTACTAGACTCCGACAAGTACCCACCGCCGTCCAATAGCTCAGTCAGATAGATCGTGAATCACATTCTTGTAAAGATCGCAATTTGGCTTGCTCCAAGTGAGTGAATACTGTGATGTGGAACGCTGCAACTTGAACGGTCAAACCTCGGGCCCGGGCCCTGCCAATACGCGGCCCCAGGCTTGCGGCGACGGTGAGCTGCCCGATTCAAGATTGAGATCTGAGGGGGGGCAACTTGAACTCGTACCACCACCATGTAAAATTTTCACACGCATAAGCGCCCTGCCCCAGGGGCAAGCTTTGCGACTGCATCGCATAAGGTGAACATGAACAGTAAGACAAACACATACAAGGACATAAGGGGTGAACTGCGACGCAAGAGCACAAGTGAGAAAGCGAGACGCGGGACACATCCGTGGAACAAGCAAACGGGACCCACACCGCAGCCCTGAGAACGAAAATGAGAGAGAGGATGGAATGGATGCCGTCAAGGAAAACGAACACCCGGGACACACAGACCACCCATGAAAGGAAGTCAAAGGCAGCAGGCCGAGAAACAGAGCCCAATAGGGCCAGTGAATATGAACGTCGAGACCTAACGGCAACCCAGAGGCAACGCGACCACGCGAGGCATCGAAAACTGAGAATGCGAGACAAGACGGACCAAGTAGACAAAACACACACCCGACAGGCACAAAGTGGATGGACCCAACCTAGATGGAGCACTGCAAGGGTCGGGGAACCGGAACGTGAAAGCCTAGATCTGTAAGAACCCGCAAAGGAGGAGACACGCAGCAGACAACGGGGCAACGATGAGACGCCCACGATGAGAGCGCCCGAACAGACGCCCTACCGGCCTGACGCCCAAACGAGAAGACTGAACGCTGGCCAGCCGCAAAACCCACAGCAACCAAGAAAACCAAACACGCGGAACACACGGAATAAGAACCGATTTAGCGAGGAACGAGAAGGGAGGCGCGAGAGCGTAGCATAGGCAGTAGACGGACAACCCGAAAACGACCGTTAAATGAGCACCACAATACGCACCGAACACAGAGCCGTGAAATGAAATAATCCGAAGTGAAACAGCGTGAGACCAAGAACCACAGAATGCTGACAGGACCAGAACGTAAACACTGGACAGAACAAACTGGAGCAATGAAGTGAAGACTCAGCCGTCGCACGCCGGAGACGCAGTACCCACACCAACTGCACAGAGGCATGGGACGAGAAAGAGAGAACCGTAAAGCGGAGAGAACTAGAGAAAACCGAAGGAGGGGGGAGAGCACCGCAGCGAGACACCCCCAGACTCGACGTGGAGGCGTAGGTGAGAAGAGAAAGAGGCTCCCGGACGACAATCTGAGCACTGGAACACGAAGCGCCGAAAATTGCTCCACGTGGACAAAAATCAGAATCTAGGAGGAGACACGTAAGCACAGGACCAAGCCCAAAACGAAGCGAGAATGCCAGCAGATGAAAACCCCGTCCCACACCGACCCCAGAAGCCAAATCGCAAAGAGAAGAAAACCGTGGGCTGAATGAGGAGAGTAGGCCTGAACGCCTTGCAAACCTACGAGGCTCCCCGCACACTGCAGACGAAGCACCAGACGGCCGACCACGGCTAAACCTGCCAAACTGAACAAGGAATGACCGCAACACACCAGCCAACACAAAACACACCAACTAACTGGCACAAACGGACAATGAAACCGCGGAGGGCAGAGCACACCATACGGAATGCTGGACATGACACTAATGAACGGACGTGGGACGATTCTGAGCCACTGTCTGACCCACGTGAGTTATCCGGAGATAAAGAGAACCCGCGCGAACAGCTATAAGAAGTGAATGACCCGAGACCTGCCACCTCCCCCCTGCCCCTCCCTCCGAAACTCAACCACAACGCACCACACATGGCCCCGACCATAGCCCTAGCCAAGTTCAGAGGACGGACCCCCTCCTACCCCATCCACGGGGGCCGAATCCTAGACACCGTCTATCTGGACGTCCCCGCCATACCGACCTCCCCCTTCCGGGTCGGCGACGAGATCCATGTGTATTGCCTCAAAACCAAACCCAAAAACCGGAACTCACCCGCCGACGACTCGAAGTACGAAATCCATCCAACGGACATCCGGGGTAGAATAGTTGGATTCAGGACGATGGACAGCGAAACCACGGAGATGGTGATGAAGAACGACGATCCGCTGTCAACGACCGAATACGCGCACATGACGGTGCCGCACATCCACAACGTCACGACAACGCTCCCCATCTGGCTGCGAATCGTTCGATGGCTCGCCCTGAAGCTAGGGCTACTGCCAATGACTACAAGGAGGATCCCAGTCGAGAGGATCGCAGTGACTGCAGAGACGGAGATGTAAGAGATCCTAGACACGGGCAGGAAGGGACGGGAGCACGAGGTACCAACAGGGTAGTGCGACGTACGAGACGCAGAACCTTTCTGGAATATAAATCACAGAGCGCTGGGTGCGCGGCAGCATGAACCTGACAGACAGTGGACCGCAGGAGCAGGCCGCAACACCTAGAAGCTATGTAAGCGGAGAGGAACAGAGGACGACAGAACGGAGCGCACCTAGAACAAGCCCAAGAGTAACCACTGGAATAACGGCTGTAGCCTGTGTACGAAACACCCAGAAACAAGCAGCGACTGCATCGCATCAGCAACAAGCGACATGATAGAATGCCCACGGGGAAAATACGCACAGTATGTCCTGAGAGCCGACCGCCAACAGCGCAATGCAACACAGCGTAACACAGCCAAATATACTGGGAACCAGGCCGAGAACAAACGCGAAACAAACAGGACGAACGCGAATGCATCAAACACAAAATCCCGAAGCGTAACAGGACCAAAGCGCGCGAGCAAGGAGCAGGAACAACTCCCGAAACGAACGTAAATCAACACAAACACATGACGCAACCGAGGCCGAAACCCGCCCAAAAAATAGCCAATAAATAACACAAATTGAAATGGACGGACGGAACGGAGATAAGCCAACCAATCAGAGGAGCGAACTAACACCCGACCGCCACGAGGTATAAGCTAACGTAAGCCGGACCGACGTCCGTTAAGCATAAACGCCAGACGAACCTGACCACAGCATCGCCTGAAAGAGCACACACAGACGCACACAATACCGAACAACGCAGAGTCCGAGGGCCACCAAGCGAATAACCCGAGAAAGAGAGATCGGAAAACGGCCAAAATGGAGGGAGAAGCGAGGCGATTCCCCGCTCGCACCCTCCTCCTNCCCCCCGGATCCCTCTCCCCACAAAGCCACTGCTGAGTACTCCCTGAGACCACGCAATGCCCCCTGCCAAACCTAAGCCCAACACGAGAGCGGCAGCAAAGAAAAAAGCGGCACGAGGAGCCGCATCCGCGCCCATCCCGCAAAACCCGGGAAGTGAATCTGCCAGCGCGAAAATCGAAAACGTGAGAAAGCCAACGNAAACGCGCGAATCCTCCCTAACGTCCCGCAGCATACCAGCAACGTCGGAAAGTCGGTATCGCCAGCCGCGTTCCTGGAAGACAACCTCTTCCCAGGAGCGAACACCAGCATCAGCGAGATAGCGGAAGGACCGAACACGCCGGCTGCACGCGCGCCGCCAGAGGACGACCTCCGCACCCCGACCAACAACCCTGAGATGGGGATCGCCCACTCGCCGATAGTCCCCGACCAGGGAACAGGACTGGACGGGTATACGCCGAGCACCCCGATGAGGCAGAGCACGCCTGGAACGACAGGCGAACGAAACCCGACAGCGGCCACGGCGCCCCCCGGCGCCCCGTTCAAACCAATAGACGCCCCGTTCCTCCCCAACGAGGAAGACATCTCCGACCCAAGCCTGCCGCTCAAGAGACCCAGGGCCAACTCGTCGCCGAGCCCGAACGACACCCGCCAGGCGCAGCGGAAGAAGGAGGCGAAGACGCGCCCCAATACGGAGGGCAAACTCACCCTCGCGACGGTGGGAGTCGCGAACCATCCTGGAAGCCACAGCGCTGTCCGCACGACGTCCAAGGACGACGAGAGCCCCACAGACACCGACGAGGACAACACCGGANGGGGCCGAAGGCAACGAAAGAACGCGCCCTCCCAGCCGCACCCCTTCTGGATATCCCCCGCAAGCTCCCCTAGCCCTCCCGCCCGCCCGACCAGAGCAGGGGAGTGCCCCGGCCGCAGCGCCCGAGATGCCCCTGACCCACCCAAGCGAACAACCGGGAGGGACGCTGCCCCACCAGCAGGGAATGTACCTAGCGCCTCCTCACCCCCAGCCACAGGCGATACCGGCCAGCCCGTACCACCTCCCGCAAATCCAGGCATCTGCGAATGCACACCACGCCTTCTACCCCCCTNCCCCACCTCCTACCGCCACCCTATGGCCCAACCACCCCCGCGCAGCAGGCCCATCACGGACCGCCGTACGGGATGCAACTCCCGCAGGGTCTTCCACTCATGTGGTATGACCCCTCGACCGGCAGTCTCATCTACCCACCTGGCGTCTACCCACAGAACGGACCCCCGCAGTTCGCACCTGGGACACACAACGTCCAGCTCCCGATGTGGCCGACCCAAGGAGCGCTCCCTCACCCGCACACACTAACGCCGACGCCGTCTGCGCCAGCTCCGGTGAGCGAGGCCCAGCTGAACACGACGAACTGGAAAGACGAGAGGCAGGCCTCGGACCGCCATGAACTCGCTCCCCGGCCCCTGCCGCATCCGCCCGCGCAACGTGAAAGCTGCCTGAAGGACGTCTCCGCAGCTCAGCGGGTCGAACAGCTCAACGAACTTGGCATCCCGATAGCGCGTGCCCCTCTAAACGGCTTCCCGCCCAGACAGATGCTGGACCCCGCTGACTACCTCCGGGGAGTGAGCGACAGCGCGAAGACGAAGTACCTGAACGAGAAGCCGGAGAAGAGGGTCGTCCTCCAGGTACCGGGGCAACTGACGAACGAGGAGGTAGAGAAGGAGATCGAAGCACTCAACTTCGCGATGGCCGTAATCGGCAGCGAAAACGAGTTCGAGATCAACGGGCCCCGGATCTTTGGCCCGCGCATCGAGGGGATCGACTACCCCATGACCTTCCTCGCGACTGGCCTCTCGGAGGACCTCGCACGCGTCCTCGTAGAACTCCGAGCCTGGTCGACCCCATGGACATCCTTCTTCGTGGAGCGTACTCATGAAACAGTTCCGAACTTCATCCTCCGACTCTCTGGCTTCAACCACAACTACGACAACTCGATCGAAGCCGACATCTTCCAGATGATGCTCTCCCCGCCCCTGCTCGGGAAACTCGCAAAAGCAATCAGCAAAAACGCGTACGTAGGCCCCGAGGAAATGCAGGACGCCCGGGACTTCATCGAGAACAAGGTCGAGATACGCACGACGGGCGCGAAGGGCAGCCGAGAGAAAGTCACCGCGAGCATCTACACGACGGAGCCGCCGTCGGAGATCATGTACAAGTGGAGGCCGTGGAAGGCAGAAATGCGGGCACACCCGTACAAATTCGACTGGAACGCGCCTGCATCGGTGGACGAAGACGAACACTGCAAAGAATGCCAGGGAGTAGACCACGACGACACCGCGTGCAAGTACCCCGACATCCCCGGCTGGAACGCGCTGGGCTTCAAGCGCACCCCGCCGGGCGAGCTCCCCGCAACGGCCAAGATGGCCAACCAGGTCCCGCCTCCCGCGTACATGGAAAGGGACGAAAGCCAACAGCCGCGCAACCGCCGCGACCCAAACCTCGCACCGGAGCACGCGAAGGGGAAGGAGCCGGCGCCGAGGACCGAGGGCCGCCGCGGCCCCAGCATGGATGCCCGGGACCGGCAGACGGACTATGGGAACCAGCCCTCCAACGCCCACAACCCGCGCGAGGAACGAGGGACCCGCGACCCACGCGACATACGCAACGTACGCGAAACGCGCAGCGCGTACGACTCATACGACCAACGCGATCCCTACGACGCGCATGGCACACGCGACCCACGCGGCACACGTGACACACGCGATGCACGCAGCACCCACGAGCAGTGGGATTCCCGCGCACCGCGTACAGGATATAGCAAGTACGATACGCGCGACGGCCGGGAAGAGCGGAGCGAGCGCGAGCAGAGGGGACCCAGGGACACAAGAGGAGCGTACGACATCCGTCACTCCTTGGACGCAAGAGACAACCGCGACAACCGCGACGCGAGGGACGGCTGGGACGCATACGGACCTCGCGATAGCAGGGACAGCAATGACGACACCGCCCGGGACGGCAGGGACGCCAGAGACCATCGTGATGCGAAGGACAGACGCGACGCCAGGGGAGGGCCGTACATGCCCAGACACGTGAGCGGAGACAGCGGGCGCAGCGCGAGGGACGACGACCGAGAGAGGGAGACGGGCAAGCGTACGGCGAGTGGCAAGACGTACAGACAGTGACCAGACTGAAAGCACATTCTTGGGCGGCCTGAGAGCAAGCGACGAACATGTACATACAACAAACTGAATCACAGCGCACACCTTCTTGTACCCACGATCCCGGAAACGCAACACTAACCAGACCGATTGACAGTGAAAGCGAAGCGACAGCAAGCACCCCGCGAGCGCCAGGACAAGCGCCACGGAGGAATGAACTCAGTAGCCGCGTGCCCGCGACACGATGAACGGCATTGTCCCGCTGCAGCCCAATATACTGGCGAAAGCACAGGAAAGCTGTGGCGACACACCTAACGGAGACCTATTTAGGTCATGACGAGCCGTGCCGAGAGGCTGAAGCCATGGGTCATGGACGCGACGCGAAGCGAACCCAGGCCCCAGAGCATAGTCACCCACTTGCTTCGGGTTAGAAGCAATCGTCTCGGGGGATAGTTGTAACCTGGGGCTAAAATCAACGACTCCAGACACGCACACAAACACCACACAAACGAACGCAGCAGAATGTCAGGACACAGGTTATATGCACCATGAAGCGGATGGAGGGACGGGGTGCCCTGTTGCCGAGCCGCATCCCAATGAAACCGTAGACATGGATGGTGGCAACGGCACCTCCGAGGCAAGGCCCGAGGAAGAGGTGCCGACGGGGCGGGGCTGTACCGCGAACGGGAGCGGTGGAAATGGTGGGCAGGCGCGTAGGAAACGAAATGCGCAAGTACACATCAAGGTCGCAACGCTGAACATGAAAGGATGGGGAGCTGCAAACAGCAGCAGGCCAAGTGAGAAATGGATGCGGATCAACCAGATTATCAAAGAGAAGAAAATTGCTATCCTAGCTCTACAAGAAACGCACCTGAACCAGGCGAGAAAGGACACTATTGACCAAATCTTTGGACAGTATATGGAAGTGGTATACTCCGCCGAAGCCAAACGAGAAACGAGAGCAAGGGGAGTAGCCTTTGTCATCAACAAGAGGATCTTCAAGAAGCTAGAGTATGAAACGCGAACGCTCGTGGAAGGCAGTGCGATGCTCCTAGACATTGTATGGTCCGGAACCAACAGGCTCAAACTCGCAAACGTCTACGCGCCCAACGACCCGGCAGGAAATGCGGCACTGTGGGACGCGCTAAGAGGGCAAAGGGTGGGAAGGATCGACCTACTCCTAGGCGATTTCAACATGGTCGAGGACGCCCTCGACCGCTACCCGGCGAGAGAGGACAAGCCCGAGACGATGGATGCACTGAAAGAGCTCACTGCAAAATGGAGAGTCCGGGACGGATGGAGAGATGCGCACGCAGGAGAAATCGCTTTCACGTACCAACACACCAACGGAACATCCCAATCGAGGCTTGACCGGATATACGCGTCCCGGTTTGTTAGGAGGAGCGCCAGCAACTGGAGCCACAAAGAATCGGGAACCCAAACAGACCACAAACTCGCGTACGTAGAGATTGCGGACAGGCAGGAACCGCACGTCGGCAAAGGCAGATGGGCGATGCCGGTCCACCTACTCCGGGACGAGGAGATGAGGAAAACCATGCTGGACCTAGCGACAGAGTTCCTGAGCGAACTGGAGGAGCAGGTAGGCAGGACGGACGAGAGGAATCCCCAAACAGCGTACCGAACCTTCAAAGATGGGCTTACAAGACATGCGAGGGAGAGAGCAAAGAAGAAAATACCCAAAATGCNAAAAACGACTGGAAGCGCTAAGAAAGGACAGAGATGCGCTGCTGGATGGCCTCGCACGACAATGCAGCACGAACCGGGACACGCCAAGAGACGAGCGGAGAGAAGAGACAACAGCAAGAAACGCAGCGGTACTCCAAGACCGTATTACAAAGCTGGAAGAAAAACGCTTTGAAGCCACGAGAAGAAGAACTGCTGCCCGATGTAAACTCAACAATGAGACTATGACGAGAGAATGGATTAGGGCGAACTATACCCCGCCGGACCTAGAAATCAGTGGCATACGCGAACTCCGCTTCGAAGGGACGCCGGGGCTAAATGCGCAATACACAAACAACTCAAAGAAAATGGCAGAGATAGCTAAAACGCACTACGACCAGCTCCAGAACGACGGAGTGGCCCACGATGACGCAGCCGACCGTGAAGGAGCGATCAGCGAGGCGCTGGCCCCGATGGAAGCGTGACTCAGCAACCGACACAAGGCAAAAATGGCTGCAAAGCTCAAGAAAAGCGAAGTGATCGAGGCCATCCAGTCCGCGGCCGCCAACAAGTCGCCTGGCCTAGATGGACTGAGAACAGAAGTCTGGAAGGAATACCTACGGTGGCAGGAGAAGGAGACCAGAGGAGGAGGGACCGGAGTTGATGTCTGTTACGACCCATGCTACCACCTTCATCTTCAGTCACAACTCCGCTTTTTTCATAATTAACTCCGCATTTTCCGGAGTTAACTCCGGACTTACCTCCGGACTTAACTCCGCATTTTACTCCGCATTTTCCGGACTTAACTTCGGACCTTACTCCGGGAATAACTCCGGATGCAACTTCAGACGTACCTTCGGACATACCTTCGGATGCAACTCCGGACGTACCTTCGGACGTACCTTCGGACGCAACTCCGGACGTACTCCAACTCCTTACCTTCTTACTCTGTCCTCCGATTCAGCTTGACCCCATGACTTACGTGTCTCAGATAACCCTCATGGTTGTACCTACATGAGGCCTTGCTGACTGAGCTATCAGCGAGGTCTTATCTCTTGGCACTTAGTTTTCGTACTTCGTTCTGTTCTTTCCTATCCCGCACATCTCTTATTGTTCTTCTCCAGTTTCTGACTACGTATAAATACTGTGCTGGAATGTAGTAGCTACTCAGTTCGGAAATCTCGTTACTCTCATACCTGTCTAGTCCGAGTCCGACACTCAATCCCGACCTCCGANCCCAACTTCCTGCCCTCAGTTCGACCAACCTTCGTTCCCTTCCTATCTCCTNCCCCCCCGACTCTTCCGCCCTCAAGCCCGTACCCCGACTCCGACCCAAGTCCGTACTCCGAGTCCGCAAATAGAGGACCCTTGAGTCGGAACCCGTGCGTTACTAATAGTTTCGCGAAAGTCCTCACTTGTGCTAGTCCGACCTCCGGTCGTACCCCGACCCCGAACCCCGCCCTAGTCCGACCACCGGAGCTGAACTCCGGACAGCACGGTCCTAACATCGACGACCATCGTGATTGGGGATTATGGGGCAGTGGAGCGTGCTCGAGAATCTGCAAGTTTCGATGGCTAAAACAGTGACGTCGTCATCGTCTGTATGGAAGGAGGGAGCGATAGTGAGCCAAGGATGGGAGCGATGTTGTTAGGACCGTGCTGTCCGGAGTTCAGCTCCGGTGGTCGGACTAGGGCGGGGTTCGGGGTCGGGGTACGACCGGAGGTCGGACTAGCACAAGTGAGGACTTTCGCGAAACTATTAGTAACGCACGGGTTCCGACTCAAGGGTCCTCTATTTGCGGACTCGGAGTACGGACTTGGGTCGGAGTCGGGGTACGGGCTTGAGGGCGGAAGAGTCGGGGGGGAGGAGATAGGAAGGGAACGAAGGTTGGTCGAACTGAGGGCAGGAAGTTGGGTCGGAGGTCGGGATTGAGTGTCGGACTCGGACTAGACAGGTATGAGAGTAACGAGATTTCCGAACTGAGTAGCTACTACATTCCAGCACAGTATTTATACGTAGTTGGAAACCCGGCAAGAACAATAAGAGATGTACGGGATAGGAAGGAAGAGAACGAAATACGGAAATACGTGCCAAGAGATAAGTTCTAGCTGATAGCTCAGTAAGCAACAGCCTCATGTAGGTACGTACCATGAGGGTTATCTGAGACATAAAAGTCATGGGGTCAGGTAAGTGCGAAGTGCGTAGTGCGAACGGAGTACGGGGTACGGAGGTAACGGAGTACGGAGAAGGTACGGGGGTACGGAACGCGGAAGAGAATGCGAAGTAGGAACGGAGTCGGGGTTGCGAAGTACGGAGTACCGGAGTTCGGACTTCGGAGTTCGAGCACGGAGCGTAACAGTCTGCAGCTGTAGCTTGGGCGGATGGACATGGAAGTATCGAATTGGAAGCATGTAAGCTTTGAAAATTTTAATGGGTGACCGTCCAGGACGATGAACAAGTGGATATGTTGGGTGGGCGCGGCATTGGAGCATATCCAAGGACGATGACGGACGATGGGGAGGATGAGGTGCTGTGAGCAGGTGGATTGTATGATACTACTAAGGATGATCATGGTTGACGAAGATGATATCCAAACCCTTGTACAGTGTGGGTCGTTGTTCTCGTCAAGGGACCAGGATGGTGGATGTGGATGGATAGAATGGCTGACAGATGAGCCCATCGCCCTGCAGTGCGTTGGTTTTCAGTGGCTCTTTGAGAGTTGCAACATGGCTAGTTGTCTGCAGTCTCACTGTCTCAGGCTACCGACTCGGAGCTACCGCCGCTGTACGCTCATGGTAGCGCGTATGACGTCAGTATAGCATTTCCCACGCACACAGACGCCTATCGTGCCGCGACTGCTGTCGCAGCGAGGACGGCGACCTCTCTGGCGTCCTATCCAGCTACAGCACCCTCGCGTGCCTAGATCTATCCGATACATACTCTCGTACCAAGTTATACATGATCCCATGAACGTGAGGGTTTGCAATGCAAGCAGTCGGCCGCGATATCGCAATGGCAACACGGCGTTCGATGTAGAGTACCAGGTGAGTTGATCGTGAGCTAACGCAACAGATACCAGGGTCCTCCGAACACCCTCTGCCCGCATGCATCGTGCGACGTGCATCTAACTCACGGATGTAACGCCGTGCCTCTCCTCATCGTATGTGGACGGCCCCCAGATAGCGGAGGACAGGTCAAGATGGTCTCGGCATCTCAGGCTGGTGCAGTGGACGTATCATGATAGCACCGCGGTGACGGTATGCCCAGGCCCGGCTTCCTGCTATCCCGCACTTCTATGAAGATTGCTGGTGCGTGCGCCGCATTTGTGTATGCCATCTTCGATGGTAGGGGTGTAAGAGGACGCGACGACATCAAGATCGCTTCCGTTGGGATGGCACGCACCTTGCTTCTACCGCTCTGGCTTCGATTTCAAGCTACATCTGAGTTCGTGCGTTGTATGTGTACAGTTACCAACAGGTGCGTTGCCACGTAATCAAGGCCGGCATCTGTGAGGCGAGAGCACAACTCGTGGTATGAGGCTGAGCACCGACGTGGAGGCCTCATATTCATCACACATGGACCTGACCATCTCGTACAGTCACACAGACGATCCGCTGACAATTGTCAATTTGACGACTCGGAAGCGGCAGGTTGTGTTGAACAGCAGCGACGCGCATCTCACGTACCACATGCCTGTATACCAGACCAGTATAAACGGATAACTTGGTGTGGCATGAATTGGACGTCATCCGTCCTTCTCTCGCTCACGATGTCTACCTCAGCCGATCCTGCTACTGTGTCTGAAGTTGCGTCTACGTGAGTATCNGGGGGAAATCTGGAAGCATTTGTGCAATGGATATGCTGAGTCAGCCTTGTGCAGCACAACCACCGACTACTGCTTCGCGTCTGCACCAGGTATGACATTTCGCCGCCGAGCTCCGCACGCTGTTGCATCCTGATTCCCCTAGCGTTGTTGGTGTATTACTATCTCACAACACTGGATGAAGAGTTCAAGCACTACTCCAAGCGCAAGTTCACCCTCGCAACACTTCTCTACGTCACCAATCGCTACATCCCTCTGGTGTATAACGTCTACGCTGCACCGTGGGTTCCCGGCTCTTCGCAGGAGGTGCGTCCTGTATGGCGCTCAGCTGCTCTGTCACTGACCTCACTTCACAGAAAATGTATCTATATGTTTGTTCAGTCGTCTGGAATGTCCGTTGATTGCTGAGGCTTGACAGTTGTAAAGCAGAGGGGGGGATAGAGTACTGGTTGGAACAGTTGCAGTATTTTCCATGGGCGAGTGTGTATCATCCTCTGTCTGACATCCTGGCAGTTCCATTCTGATGTCGCTGTCCCCAGTTTTCTCTGCATTGCGCACATATGCCCTCCAGAGGAAGCTATACTGGGCGGCTGTAGTCCTCATTCTCTCGCTTGCTCCTATGATCGTCAATGGGGTGAGTAGCGCTCATTGCGCTGCATTCTCGAGCGATTCGGAAGCTGAGAGCAGTGATAGGCCAGGTACCACTGGGTCGCAATATATAAGGATCAGGATTTTGGTTGCATAGAGTCAGCTCTCATACCCTTGTGGTTTCAGCGCAGGTAAGTGATTCTGAAAGCTTTGTTGGAGGCCTGAACAGGCTCACAGGCATCGAAGCGGTTTGTGTTTGAGTTTGCATATGAGTGCAGTGTCGCTCACAAGTCATTGATAGTCCCTGTCCTTGCACGTGTGCCTGTGATCATTGCAGACATCATAGTCATCTATATTACATGGAAGACACAATATAAGTTGTACGGCCTGGGCAAGGACTTGCCAACCCCCATGAGGCTTACGACAGTACTCCTCTATGATGGTGAGTGACTGACCACCGCGAATCAACAGTGACTAATTTGTCCTTTAGGCACTGTATACTTTGTGTAGGTCCAAGCTAGATGCAGCAAGAGCGTGTGCTCACCACAGCACAGCGTTCTCACCGTTCTCGACATACTCCTGTTGATATTTGAGTATCTGCAGGTTTGGATCTCGGTGGGTGATTGACAGGACGGTACTGACATGGCTCAAGGTTTTCGTAACAGACGCAGAACTTCAAGGTAACGTTAGTAATCTGGTGATATTCATTGAACCGTAAGACATTCCTTATCTTTACAACCACTCCATCTGATCAGCTGCCCAGACTTACCACCATCCTCGTCTCCGAATTCCTCAACGATCTACATGAGGCGGCAGACAAGATGTCCGGCTCAGGATCGCTATCCTCTGTGAGCGACCTCGAGTTCAGGATTGTCGGCTCCATCGGCGCTTCCCTTCCTGCCCCGAGCGACGACGGGACACCGGACGAGGCCGAGGAGGGTGGTCGTGAAAACCCAGAGGGTTCGGAGACGGAGGATGGCCAGAACAGCGAGGCTGTGAGTTCCGGCGCAGAGCTTGAGATAGAGGAAGTGCCTAGAGGCGAGGCGGAGGTTTAGAACGGATCCGGAGGTGAGCCTCGCTNCTCGTACTACGTCGTGCACCCGTCCAACGACAGCGCTGACACAGACCTCGCTCTCCTCCCCAAGGCGCGCCTCCTCGGACGCCACCACCAGGCCCRGCAAGTTGGTTTTTCTTTCTTGGACACTCGACGCGCCGCAGAGGCTGCCGGACAGCCCGCGTCGCGCATCCCGAGGCTCGTTTGATGCTTTGCGATTGTGCATCGGAAGGGTTGGACGATTCGATTGCGAGTCACTACTGTACGTCGCTACCGCTCCGAGACTGAGACTGAGACTGAGACTGAGACTGAGACTGAGACTGGGTATCGGATTTTCTTGTATGCGAGGGCTTGGAAGAGGTTGATAGATTAGATTGGAGTANTTTATGGATTTATTCTTGCACGTTGCGAGTAGCCTGAACGTCGGGCGAGATGCCCGGACGTTCGCTGCACCGTGCACTGTCGCGCTCGGCGCATGTCTCGTTGCTCGTGAGGATGTCCGGGAGCGTGTACGTATTGCATCTCGTGCGAACACCTAGGCCGCTACTGCACCAACTTGAAGTCAGCGCCGAGGAATCATGACGTCGCTCGATCTTTCACGACGCTGGTTCACCATGGGCGCACTCGTCTCGTTGTCCGATGAAGTCATTTAGAAACCAATACTAGTGTGGCCTAAGTGCCGACATGCACCATCGAGGGTATTTCATCCTCGAAGCCCCATCGACCGTGCTTACGATCCGTATAGTGGCCGGAATGTGGAAGGGCGGAATACGGTAACCATCGGAGCAGTATTTGTAGTGGTTCGTGGAGGGCGCTCGAATGGGAGATGTGGAAGCTTAAGTATATGAGCGGATGCGCGTACATGTGCAAAGCCGTGCATATGCCTGCGTACGAAAACCCACTACGGGGGCGTTCTCTCTTTGAACGGATCCTAGTGTCCCAGATACGGCTGACGGGCTTGGAACGTCTTTAATGGCAGGCCAACCGCGTTCACCGCATTGACACCTCCTCCCCATATGCGATGTCACATCGTAGCCGCTGCATAACGCACGGTCAGTCGGCCTCGCTCACAGGATAACCCGAAAGCCGCAGCAGGCGACGTACCGAAAATCTTGTCCGAGTGCTGGTATTGTGCGCCGCTCGGTGTGGACGTCAGCACGTAAAGCTCTTCGGCCGACCGCGTACTCAAGTTGGACGTGGCGCGTCCATGAGGCCCTTGCGTTGCCTGACCTCCGGGCCGGCCGATGTCCCGCGCGTTTGAAGAATCGACCTCGCCACGTCCAGCTGCTTCGTCATAACGCTCGTGACGAGATGGGTACGCGGCTCGGACCAGCAGATGGGGTCGAGGAAACCCTTGTCCTGGTCATGCACCGTACCTTGCACCGTCGCGGGTGGTACCGTCAGCTTCAGCGGCTGTCCGTGTGCGCACCACCGCCGAGCGGATCTCTGGCCAGCATAGCCGGATCCTTCGTGTGCTCCTTGTGTGGTACGCGGCGACCTTGAGGGAAGCAGCTAGGGAGGTCGGGATTCGATTCGGAAGAGCATGTGGCAAGGGTGAGAGGCGGGGGCGTCACACGGATGGTCGTTCTGGAGTGTATATAGTAGGTATCGGGCGGCCGAAGGGACTCATAAACGCGCGTCCGACTCGTTCGTGATCGCCGCTGGTATCACTTACACCACTGAGGTAGGCTACGTCGCGCGTGTGGACAGCAACGCGTTCACGGCCCGTCTGTACATTCTCATAAATGCATAGTCGTCTGGCGGGGTGAGTAAATCCCCGCACCTTCGACATGATTGCTTGAAAGCTCCTGCATAGTCTCATGCGCGTCCGAGTGCATAGCGTGCACGAGAGCGGCGTCCATGATGGGCGGACGTCGCGTCAGCGTGTGCACGTTCCCAACCCCACTTGCATCCGAGCTTGTGGAGTATCGGCAGGCTTGCGAGTGCAAGAATTCGATGGACGCGCGTAGAGAATGGCGGGCGAATGGGAATGAGAAGTGTTTTGAGGGTGCCCACTGGGAAGGTGCCGACATGCTGGGTGTTCTCCGGCCGATCTACAGCGTCTGGTGGCCTCCACGCTGTATAGTCAGCTCAGGACTGATAAGCGCACCCGTCATGTATCGGCCTGCAATGAATCCAAGCAATCAGACATGTTGAGCAGCTCATACAGATGGGAAGGAGACGTATATTGAAATCATCTTGCCATTCAGTTCCTCGGCGTCGCCTGCCCATTCAGGGCCACGTCGCGCTTGGGCTAACTTGCCATACTCGCAAGCGTGGATGAACAGGCCGACGTCGCCTTGATCGTGGTCGCCGCGGCATACCAGGACGAGAGCGAATGTGACCGAGCGAGCGAGCGAGCGGGGACTTGGCTACTCCCGCGAGCTTAGAAAATTCCGTAACTGTACCAGAATGCGCGAACGAGCACAAGACGGGGGAGGGAGCACGGAAGGACTAAGGGAGAGTCGAGGGCTCGGTCGCAGGCGTTGGAACACAGCCAGAGGTCGAGCGGGTGGACCGCCCATTGCACTGGAATAAGCCGACGGAAATGAGATCTGAACGGGCTCGCCTTGGAACTGTCCTTCGTCCAGGATGGTAGATGTGGATGAGATGGCGGGTGGATGGAGGGATGGTTTCCATAAGTACCGTCGGCGTTCGCGCTACAATCTGAACGATAGGAACGCACGAGTATTCCCTTAAGGCACGAAACTGGCTGACATCTCGAATACTGCGTAGTGCACGGTTCGCGTGCCGATAGGGCTTATATCAGTAGCGATTGAGTAGTGTAGCGCAGAGAGTGCATGCGGACAGACACTGAGACAGGAAAAGAGGCTTTCGGAGGATCAGCGCGCTTCAGCGTACGCGCTGTGCAAGCGCTCCTCTTGGATCCTACAGTCATCCAGCCACGACGACCTCGTACGTCTGTCCGACATCGCGGATTAATCCTCACCTTTGAAGTGGTGCGCAGGTCAGCACATGTCCTAAAGATGGTAGCACAAGACCCGTAAGTGGTGGACCGATGCAGCAAACTTCAACACCGGGACTCCTGGACCTGAGCTTCTTCCACCTATATCATGATGCATTGTACCGGCGAATAACAGGCTCAAGTCGTGCCTGTCATTGCCTGAATGTTGTATGCGAACCCAGTGCCTACAGGTGCCTACGCGGTTAGGAAGGGTACAACACAGCGTCCGCATGGTACGGTGAGCCTAGAGCACTGCTGCGTCGATTCCCTGATATCCTTCACATAGACGAATCCTACTGGTGCGCCCCTCTACTATCTTCGATGGTAGAGTTTCGATGGCAGAGGCGTAGTAAGATGGCGTCTAGACTCGGTAAAACTGTTGTCGTGGTGAATAAGTGTCGTGACGGTGCTGAATCACATTTCTATCGCTTCAGCTTCGATCTCGAAGCTCGTCTAGAATCGTTTGTTGGACGGGTACAGCTTCCACTAGGAGGTGCGTTACCCCCGAAATGCAGTCCAGCTTCTCTGAAGCGAGACGAAATCCTTGTAGAATAAGGCCGCTGTCTTATGTACCTCGTGTCCAGCACCGACTCGGACTCGGATGTGGAACGTTCACCAATATCGACGTACTGTGAACGGTCGCGATTATCTCGTCCAGCTCAACTGAGACATTACGAGAACGGTCTATTGGTAGCTGTCAGGTTGACGGATTTCGATGCGGTAGGGACCACCGGCAAGATGTGTTGAACAGCAACAATGCAATTCTTAGACCGCAGGCCTTGCCTCAGACAGGTATATTTGAGCAGCTTGGTACGGCGTGAGCGGGACATCACCCATCCTGCCCTCGCTCATAATGTCTACCTCAGTCGATCCTGCCATTGTCATTGAGGACGTATCTTTGTGAGTATTGGAGGAAATTCGGAACTACGAGCTTGCTCAATTGACCTTGTACAGCACAACCGCCGACTACTGCATGGCGTCTGTAGCAGGTATGACACCTCGTCGCCGAGCTCCGCACGCTGTTGCATCATGGTTCCCCTAGGGTTGTTGATGTACTATTATCTCATAACACTGGATCAAGAGTTCAAGCACTACTCTAAGCGCAAATTTACGCTCGCGACCCTTCTCTACATCACCAATCGTTACATCCCTCTGGTGTATAACGTCTACGATTCACCATGGTTTCCCGGCTCTACCCAGGAGGTGCGTCCTGTTTGGCGCTCAGCTGCTCTGCCACTGACCTCACTTCACAGAAAATGTATCTATATATCTGTTCAGTCGTCTGGAACGTCCATTGATATCTGAGACTTGACAGTTGTACAGCAGAGGCGGGGATAGAGATCGGGTTGGAGTTGTTGCAGTACTTTCCATGGGCGAGTGCGTATCATCCTCTGTCTGACATCCTGGCAGTTCCATTCTGATGTCGCTGTCCCCAGTTTTCTCTGCACTGCGCACATATGCCCTCCAGAGGAAGCTATACTGGGCAGCTGTAGTCCTCATTCTCTCGCTCGCTCCTGCGATTGTCAACGGGGTGAGTAGCGCTCATTGTGCTGATTCTCGAGCAATTCGGAAGCTGAGAGCAGTGATAGATCAAGTATCACTGGGTTGTGGTATATGAGGATCCGGTTTTTGGTTGCACAGAGCCAGAACTCATACCCTTGTGGCTTCAGCGCAGCGCAGGTAAGCAGTTCTGAAAGCTTTGTTGGAGGCCTGAACAGGCTCACAGACATTGAAGCGGTTTGTGTTTGTCTTTGCATATGAGTGCAGTGTCGCTCACAAGCCATTGATAGGCCCTGTCCTTGCGCGTGTGCCTGTGATCATTGCAGACGTCATAGTCATCTATGTTACATGGAAGACGCAATACAAGACGTACGGCTTGAGCAAGGACTTGCCAACCCCCATGAGGCTTACAACGGTACTCCTCCGTGACGGTGAGTAGCTGGCTACCATGACACAACAATGACTCATTTGTTCTTAGGCACTATATACTTTGTGTAGGTCCACTGAGCTGGAGCGGCAAGAGCGTGTATTCACCACAGTTCAGCGTTCTCACCATTCTCGACATACTCCTGTTGATATTTGAGTATCTGCAGGTTCGCCTTTCATCTTGGGATTGACAGTAATGATATTGATTCCAGATTGGCAAGATTTTTTCGACAAATGCAGTACTCGATGATAACAGTAGTAATCTGGTACTATTCATTGAACCGTTAGACATTTCTCCACTTTACGACCACTCCATCTGATGAGCTATCTAGACTCACCGCCATCCTCGTCTCCGAATTCCTCAACGATCTACATGAGGCGGCAGACAAGANTGTCCGGCCCAGGATCGTTATCCTCCGTGAGCGACCTCGAGTTCAGGATCGTCGGCTCTATCAACGCTTCCCTTCCTGCCCCGAGCGACGACGGGACACCGGACGANGCCGAGGAGGGAGGTCGCGAAAACCCAGAGGGTTCGGAGCCCGAGGACGGCCAGAACAGCGAGGCTGTGAGTTCCGGCGCGGAGCTTGGGATGGAGGAAGTTGCCTAGAGGCGAGGCAGAGGTTTAGAACGGAGGTGCGCCTCGTTGCCGTTGTGTACTAGTCCGAACACTGGCACAGTGCTGATATCTGCTGTGATCCCCCCTCCCATCCAGGCGCTCCCTCTCGGACGCTACCACCAGGCTCGGCTTTCTTGAATGCTCGATGCGTATTGCGACCACGGCCGCCGGACGGCCCACGTCGCGCATCCGAGGTATTCCCGCCCGCTTGCAGACGATTCTCGCTGCTTTAGACGACACATTTTCTTGAACGTGAGGATCAGCATCTTGATTTAGGCTTGTAACGTATGGCACATCTTGCCAGGGCACCGCGAACGCTGCACAATATTTATCTATTGTTTCTTGGATATGAAAGTGAGCGAGATTCGGCGGACTAGGAACCAGCTCGTCGAAGGAGCTCGACGTCGTGGNCCCCCATCGTTGCCACAGTACGGTACCCGAGGGCGTCGCGCGAGCGATCCCCGCCTCCGGCAGAGAAATTTGACATGATCGGTCGTCGGTGTGTACACCACACCACACATGCAGGCTGCAGAGGGGTTTGCGCAACCTGCCCAACGCCACGTTCTTGAGAGCGGACCGACGAGAGACAGAATGCAGAAAGTGCATGAGTCCGTTTCGTCGCCATCCGCTACTCAGCTGGCCTTCCTCCTCGTCCACGCAGTTCGCTCCGCGACTCAGGGTGTCCCGCCCGAGCGTGAAACTGAATGGCTTGGATCAAGTTCCCGCCCACGCTCCCCTAGATGAGTGGTGCGCTTGAGTAATGAGTACGGAGTCGGCACCGAGCCCGTTCTGGGCGGCTGTCCCGCCGTCGGTTCGGCACGTCGACTCCGCCTTCAGGCAATCGCAGCTCGCGCCCATCCCGCTCGCTCGCGGAGTAGGCAGTCGCTCGTGCGTCAGAGCTGAAGCCTGAGGCCTGGAGGATCGCTGGAGTCACCGCCTGCCGCTGCCGTTGTTGCCTCGGGCGACTGTGCAGGACCGTGCTCAAGGGTCGTGCAGTGAGTTGGTAGAGATAACGGGGAACATAGTAAGATCATCTGCGCCCATTTGTGTTGGTCGTCAGCATCGTTTTCGTTCGGGACCGCTCATGGGGGAACGCTAGAATATCACGAACGGATGGATGGAGTAGAATGGTCGATGGTCTGAAGTCGCGCGATCAAACGCTGTGGGACTCACATGGTCTTCTCCCCGAACTAGTAGCATCCAGAGATGTGTAGTTGTTCTTGAAGATACGAAGTGACGGCTGTGCATCGCAACACCCCTGCCGGGCACTGCTGGCCCGCATGGCCGTGACACGTCCGACCTGGAGCCTACATGCCTGCGCGCGTGCGGATTATATGGCGTCCACGCGCCCCCAGGATGATCGAGGCGGGCCGTGGACTAAGTACAGAACTGAGTAAGCTTCTTGCTGCGACTTGATGGATGATGGGGAGGCCAAACGAATGGGGAGCACGAGGTGTACTTACGCCGTCTTCTCGTCTTCTTCGAGCGTGTGCCGAAAGACGTACAATCAAGGTGCGAGCGAGGGGCTCTCGAGAACAGAGACAACCCCTTTGAAGGCTGAATGTGTACAAAAAGGCCGGAAGCGGGGGCCTGAATCTGGGCTTTTTCAATGCTGTTTCGTCATGTCGATCGCGTGAGGCTGATTCATGGATCGACCGGTAAGCTGAGTCAACCGGCAACTTGTACGGTCGAGACCTGAGAGCAATTTGAAGACTGAAGTTGATTGCAAGGCACGGAGCCGAGGGGGACGTGTCGACGGAGAGGGGACGGAGGACGGCTGGATGTGCAATATTTCCATCTTGAATGCAGTGGCGGGCGGTGCGTGGACGGTGGGCTGGGGGAGGACATAAAGTCAGGCACGGACGGACACATGAGGTACTGCCACCTTGGCATAAATTCGGCTTGAGCCGGCGGCAGCGGAGGGAAAAATGAATGATGCCGCGGAAGCCGGCGGCGAGTCAACCTTCTGGTTGCCCTCCGTCGGCGCCGGCGGGCCTTGTCACTGGGTCCGGCACTCCTATGTCGGTCACCTGGGCTCCTTTGGGGCCGGGGCGCTTTCGAGGGCCTTGTTCGCGTGCAGTGGGTGGCTCAATGAGCGTACGTACATAGGAGACAATGGGTGGTGGAAAGGGGACNTGGAAAGAGAGAGGAGGATGGAGGACTGAGTAAGAAGACGTGCCGCGGCAGGGGGCCGACATTCCCGGGGAATTGGGGAGAGAGCAGCCGGATTTACTGCACGCTTCGGATTCGCTCGTCCCGCACGCGCTCGCCGCCGAGCCGGTGATCTGAGTTGACTGTCTCCAGTCCCTCCCTCCTTCTCCCCCTCATCTGCAGGCTGCTATACGATAGGCTCAGTCTTCTCAACTACTGCGGTCATCTACGCCCATGGGATATTCCCTCTTTTAACTCTCTTCCTTTCCGTCCCTTTCGCTCTTTCCACGCTCCAGCCCCGTCTTCCCCCCGCCCTACTTCTGAGCCTCCGCCATCTCCATCCCTCCTCCCCCCCATCTCTTCCTCTTCCCTCCCCTCCCCTCCCCTTCCCTCCTGTCTAGTCTAGCGTATTCGTGCACCGTTTCGCTACCAAGCCATGTCCTCTCCACCCGACCCTCAACCATCTCTCCTCAGATCTCACAATACCTCCACTACCAAGCTCTCCCCGCAGTCACTTCCCTTTTCCGCCCCTCCCGACCACATTCGCCACCCAGACAATGACCATGTCTCGGTAGCCTTCGTGAAGGGCGGAAAACGAAAGCGCCTCAGCAAGGTCCGTCTTCCCGCTCACTTTACCCCGCACTGGTCCCAACCAACCACTGGCAGGCTTGTGATGCTTGTCATAAGAGCAAACGTCGCTGCGACGGGACAGGTAAGCTCGCTCCTTTTCTGCCCATATGAACACCGTAACATCTTTCGTACCTCGGTTACAGCACCGTGCAGTAACTGGTGAGTCTCCGAGGTCGCGTCTGATACGAACAACGCGCTGAGCCCCTCGTCAGTTACTACGCTTCCAAGAACTGCACCTATACGGATGCCGCAGGGCGTCCGGTGCCCGCGCCCAGGAATGCAAACCCTGAACGCCCTGTTACGGCCGCTATAGCCACGGTAATTACATATCACCATCACCTGACCGCTGTTCTCTCATCCAACCGTCTTCTGCCGCAGGTATCTCCAACGAGCGAGCCACCTCCTTGGGCCGGGCAAGCAACCGCAGCCGGGCCTCCAGGTGGCCCCCAGAATGGCATCGAGCGCGACCCAACTACAAAACGGTCCCGCCGGGGACAGCCCGGCGGCTCCACAAGCCCTTCGGCTGCACCAAAGGTAGACGGCCTAACCGATGGTCACGCATCGACCCTGCTTGACCCTGCGACCACCCATGAGCTCGTGAACAGTGCGTATACATCACCATCTGTCGTTCGTAGCCCTTCGCGCCCGCTCACCCACATGATTCCGGTCGCCAGTCTTCTTCGCACACTGCAATCCGCAGCGGATGATTCTCCACAAACCTTCGTTCTCGTCTGCGCTCAGCCTGAACCAGGTCCCGCTGTACCTGGTCCTCGCAGTATGTGCGCTCGCGGCACCGCTATGCAAGTCTGTCGCGTCCAAGGCGCAGCATGCGCGACTTGCGGGCGTCCCCTACTTCCAAGAGGCCCTGAACCTGATGTTTGACAACTCCGGGCGGTTGCTGTGCGAGCCGTCCGTCAGCACGGCCCAGGCTCTGTGCCTGCTCGAGATGCACGAAGTGGCCGCGAGCCACTCGTGGACGCGGCACTACAGATATTTCGGTGAGTCCGTGCGCGCTGCCGCCACTTTGTGAGAACGAGAGGGCGTTGGATCGCTGATCATCACGTCTCCGCCTGTCCTCGCGCATGGATACGCTCTGTGTGTGCATGTGCGTCCGTGTGCGTCCGTGCCTGGGTGTCGGAAATAGAGCTCGCGCTGCAAGTGCTGGAGGGCAGCCTGGAGGTGCACCGGTCGGACAACGCGGCGCCGCCATCGCCGACGGACTCGGACGCACTCATGGAGTTCATCGACCGGGAGTGCACGCGGCGGTGCTTCTGGCTCATCCAAATTATGGCGTGGATCAGCAACATTTACACCCGCAAGCCTATCCGGCCGCGCATGGCAGAACTAGCGGACCTCGTCCGGCTGCCGATCGACGAAACAACGTTTGAACTCGCAGTGTTGTCGAGTTCTGCCAGTGAGTGCCGCTTCCTTCTCCCCTGCTGCTGAATTGCGGTTCTCTGTCCTGGGCGACACGTATGCACGCACGCCCATGCTATTTGCGGTGCGCGCTGCTGGTACTGCGCCGTGGTGGCGGCGGCGGCGTCCGTGAACCGGATTCGGAATTCAGGATGCAGGGTGTAGAGTGGCGCGGACGACGTTGGCTAATGTTGCACGTCCCGATAGCTTCCGAGTATTTGCGCCGGCCTGCACCGCGGACGCGGTACGCGTCGCAGCTGGGGCACATGTGCCGGATCCTCGAGATTCAGCACAATGTGGAGACCATTCTTGGTGCGTCTCTTCTCTCTCCCCTTGGCAACGGTGCACTGACGTGAGCACCCGGCCGGGCAGCCACGAAAGATGGGCCAGAACGCGTGGCGGCGATCTCTGCTGTGCGACCCGAGCTGCAGGTGAGTTTCCGCCACGGTGTGCCCTTGAGCGGGTTTTCGCGCGATGGAGTCGGTCGGCGCTGATCCCGCTGTGTCTTGCCATGCCCGTTATTTTCTAGGCGTGGGTGGACTCGCTACCAAGCCACCTGCAGTTTACGGACGAGAACCTGGAGACGCAGGTCGCGATGTTCGAGACGTCGTCGAACTCGGGCGCGTGGTGCTACTGCTTCATGCACGCCATGTACCCGTGCTGCTATCTCGCCATCCTCGAGGTACGTCCCCCTCTCTCCGTCCTCCCCCCTCCATCTCCCAGGCGGTCTCGGTCTCGTGGCACGCACGCTCGCACGCGCCCACACTTCCTCGCGCGCGTGCGGCGAGATGCGAGACTAGGGAGCGGACACTGCACCCGGGACCAGTAGCAGCCTGACTGACCGCGCCTGTTTTGGATGTGGCATTCATCCCACACGCAGGGCGAGGGCACGCTGACGGCGCCAGTGCCCTGGGTCCGCGAGCGACTGAATAAGATCTTCACCGCCGCCGGGACGCGCGCGAAGACATCGATCCTATGTACGTCCCCGCTCACTTCCCGCTTGCCGCCGGCACCCCGCAGGAGCCAGTGCTGATGATGTGGTCCTTTCCTGCTCGCCCTTTTTGGGCCGCTTTGTCCCTTCCGCTCTTACGCCCCCTTCCTGCACCGTGGCCCGACCATCGCCGCCGGCTCTCGCGCGCGCTCTCGCATCTGTCAAATCGCGGAACCGCCAACCGTTCCACTGTTGCGTCCATCAGCGGCCTGCGCACTATGGGTACGTGTTGTGATAAGAGATCTCTATCTGTGCTGCTCTTGTGTGTGCGCCAAGGCGCTCTGCCCTGTCCCTGTTCTGGACTCTGAGCCGCCACCGGCAGCAGCACTCAGTGTTAGCAGCAATGACGTAGCGCTCCGGGCTGACTTGGCTTTTTTTGCAGTCTTATAGCAAGTACAACCCGGATGACCCGCAGGTGCAGGTGTGGGATCGCGACTTTGAGAAGGTGTGGGGATTCAAGGTCGTCCTCGTCGCGGAGCAGTGGAGGCAGAGTCAAGCGATGCAGCGCAAGTCTGCTATGGCTGCTCAGCAGCAGCAGCAGCAGCAACAGCAGCAACACCAACAGCAAGCGATGTACCAGCCACGGGACACACATTCGAAGTCGGCATCGGGTTCGCCGACGTCGACGCACTCGTCGCCTGAAACGCAGCCGTACGAGGGACGAAGCCAAGGCGGGAACCCCCGTGCGCTCCTGCGTTCACATGCGTCGATGTCGGACCTGGACGCCGCGGCATCGATGTATGCATCTCCGCCGAACTCGCAGTCGCAGCTGCAGACGAACCTGCCGTCGCTCAAGGCGAGCGGGCTGCTGGACTCGTGGCGACCGCCGTCGGAGGCGTTTGCGAATGCGCTCTCGCTGGCGTCGCCCCCGCAGCCGCCCCCGCAGCAGACGACACTGCAGTCGCCGCCGATGCAGCAGACGCTGTCGAACGGGAGCGGAGGACGTGTGGGCCTGGAGTGGCTGGTGGATAGCGGGCCACGGCAACTGTTGTGATTTGGCAGTACTGCAGAGGCCTGGTCGTTTCTTGTGCCATGAGTGCATCTTTGACCTAGGTTGGCTTTCTTGGGAGTTTTCTGGACGATGGGAGGATTCGAAGGTTTAACTTGCGAGCAACTGGCGGAGTAGCTCGTGCGAGACTTGACGCACGCGATCTTCTTGGCGCTGTCTGTCTATAATGTGATTTGTACCCGGTTCGACGCGCTACATATGTCTGTGGAGTTCCCTTAGTACCGGTACCTGTTAGTGTGTGTTCGTAATGCTCGGTCAATGAGCGGCGCGCGGCATGTAAGTATTGTGAGGAGATCTTGTTGGGTATATATGCCTTTGTAATCATACATTCTGTTCCGGTACCGACCATTCTGCGTGAGAGTGCCATAGTCCGATGGCCAGCAGCCGGAAGAGCCGTGCTGGAGATCCTGCGCTATTACTCTAGATAGCGATCGAAGGGGAGAGAGGCAGCCAAGTACCGTGTGTGGTGTTCGGAGGACTGCGCTGAACCGGCGTCGATACAAGGAGTGCCTCACGCCTCGACCTTCTTGAGGTTGCGGTGCAGCTCGGGCTTGACGAGGACGACACGGTCGAGGAGCTTCTTAACGACCGCGTCCTTGTTCGCCTCGTATTGCGCACGGATCTCCTGTTGCTTCGCCTCGGTCTCACGGTCGATCGCGGCCTGAACAGCCTGAGTGTTCCCAGTGTGCTGTATACACAAAGCGAGAAAGACGRGWGTGTAGTGAGYGCAAGCGTGGGTGATATGATATCAYCGGWCGAGRAGGGACGCACCGACGCCTCAAAGGCYTTGAATTCGGCCTCCTTGGTCTTCTTGTACTCTTCTATCTCYTTCGCGGCTTCTGARCGGGCATCTTTSAGCCTCTGKACGCGRTCTGTRGGWRCATAANNNNTGNNAGTACRATGKAAGGKRYGYRYGAAKRGTAGCGGAACGGACATTGGCGGGCCTGCTGAACRACCTTTGCGGCCTCTTTCTCGGCCTCGAGGAGGGTCTGAATGCTCTGTGATTGTTGGCCGGCCTTTATGTYGTCCTCRCTCAGCGTGCACGACCAGACGGAGAAGCAGGGGAGATACAGACCATTGCAGTACAGGTGCAGGTGCAGGGCGCGATTCAGACTCCGCTGGCTCTGACGCGCTGAAGGGATGTTTGGCGCTGGTCGGCGTGGTAGATTCGGCGTTGGTGCCGCCCAAGCGTAGCGCGTCGACCGCGACATTCTCCACTACATACGTACTGTACCGTCTGCCGTCSAGGCTGCCTAAACATCTGCCGAMCACGYCTTGAGCAACGTCAGACGTACCACCACCATCGTCTGCCTGAGCYCGCCGACGGCCGCGCAAGATGGCTACGAACGCCGCYGCCGYYGACCCGCTCTCGCAGCTCTCCCTGGCGCTCGCAGCCCCCGCCGACTCCAAAGAGCAGGCAGACCTCCTCGCCACGCTTCGCGAGTCCCTTGAAAACCACCCGAGCTTGTCCATCCTCTGCTCGACGCTCATCAAGACACTCTCCGGCGCAGGCGAYTCCCTCCTGAAGCGCTGGGTGCTCGACCTCCTCCACTTTGCCATWTGCCGGTCCAACCTGAGCGTCGATGCGCGCACACAGCGTGCGTGCCCTGTCCGCRTTATATTTGRATYGAAYGTCGTCGTTTGTTGACTGGGCGGRTGAATRTGACATAACAGTGGCAGACCAGTCGCTCGAGATYCTGGCGGGACTTTTGAACGACGGGAAYGTGAACACCGTGAARGTGRCCGTGCAGTGYTTCCCGACSGTCTACGCGCTGTTGTTTCGTAGCCTGTGAGTGGTTGTGCRCYATMCGTRAAGCTCTGAGATCTRATTTTGRACGCGACGTRCGAAGGTGCGCGAACCGCAACAACCGTCGACCTTGGGACATACTCTGCCAGGCGAAGGCAAGGATCCTCGAGTGGRTATGGGCCCCGCATGTCAACAAYGGTGTCCGTCTCGCGGCAGTCAAGTTCATGCAGCGCGTCATACTCGTCCAGACYAGGGGGATCAGCGATCCTAGAGTASGTGCATTGTCGTGTGCCCGTTGTCCATTCTCACTAACGCGGCACGGTCTCTGCTACAGTTGCAAAACAAGGACGATCCCAAYTTGGCCATGTGCCCTACCGACCATCCATTCRTCTCCGTGCAAGGTTTGGAAGCGGARGGCGTTAAATTGYTRGAGGGCGTCGTCCGGCTGCTCTACCACAGCAAGTGAGTACTACGGCAGRAYRTRGATGAKCTRCRTRATTTAACTGGCGACAAAAGCAATCCGGACGTGATCTCYGCCATCATCAACAGCTGGGCGAACCTAGTCAAGAAACGGCCAGCCCTCGTCGAGCTGGTCGTGTCTACGCTGACGGCCTGGTCCCCCGTACGGCTCGAAGGGCAGCCATACTCGGTTATCCGGAGTACGGAGAAGAGTGTCCGGATTTTGCTCACTCACATATCTCGGTCAGTGYAYAAAGTCTCRATACGTTGRATTYATGCTGACACYAMGCAGCACTCCACAAGGTGCACCTTTCATGAGCCCAATYCAATCMTACCTCCACGCCCAGGCCAACCGCATGGAGCAAGCCGCGATGGAGGAAAAGGCCCGGAAAGCTGCTGCAGCCGCRGAGGCGTCTCGCAAGCGYTCCTCCACCGCGACGCCRGTCGCAGATGCACCGGACTCGAAGCGGCCAAAGCTAGAGCACGAGCCCACTCCCCCCGCCGGATCCGCTGCAGCATTCGACTTCAGCTCCTTGCCCGCYACTYTKGTCACCGACCTSATCGTCGCCAACTTGCAGGCGTTCACCGAGCCAGCTCTCATGGGCCTTGTGCARGCRTACCGGCACAAGAAAGCGGGTGGTGYCGYTGYTCCTGCTCCTCCCGTATCTGCGACACCCCCACCGAGTGCACCGACGGGTCCTGCACGGGCACCGTCCGTGCCTGCTCAGGTAGCTGCAACGCCTCCTCCCCCTACTGGACCCCGTGCCGCGAGACCACCTTCAGAACCCCGTGCAGATAGGAGGCCAAAGTCTGTTACACCCCCACCGCCTGCCGTAGTGAAAGAAGAGCCGCTCGACCCGCTCAAAATGGACATTGACGATGAGGAGATTGAGTATGAACCCGACAAGCTCAATCTCGAGGTACGCMATRCTAYYTSGTGTCTCCTCTSNTTTTCTTGCTGACTGATGCACCTAGATGTCCGGGGACGCGGAACCTGTCGACGAGGCTGAAGCAGCTCTTGATCACGATATGGACGTCGCGGAGCTACCGTTGACAGACTTCAAGCTCCCGCCAGCACGCGAGCTTGACTCGGACGAGCGGGACGAGCTGGTACGGAAGGCGATCGCGCGAATACGAGATGGGTCACAGGACCTCGTACCGCATCAACCTGGTCTCATCGACTCGGGCGATTCCATACATCGCACAACACCAGCGGATATGTGGATGCTCCTTTTGGTGCGGATGGTCACGCGTGTSAGCGATCCAGCAGAGGACGGCGACGCGGGCGAGGAGCARGAGGACCCGAARGGAGAAGAGGGGTCAATCACGCGCAAGTCCGARATTTACGACAGGCAGGATCGGTTAAGACATGCCCTGTGCGATTATATYATGGCGGACTTCCCTGGACGGTACGTTGTCGACTTGGAGCCGACATACACGTCGACCAATGCTGAGCGGTTACATAGGGTGCGRTTGGCCACGACTTGGATGAACGAGGAGTGGTACAACGACCGGATACGAAGGCAACACGACCGTGATTGGGTAAAATYTCTGAGCTCGCGAGTTTGACCAYATCTGACATGGGATCGCACAGCAACCGAACTACGAGACCTGGCTGAACCAGATCGTAGCCGCGTACCAGACACACACGGACGGCAAAGACCGGACGTTCTCGCGCTTCTTGCTCGACCTGCCACATGTGCCGCAGGACATCCTCACTCTTCTGAGGGAGTCATGCGTAGAGCCYGACAGGTGCGTGYTTCCGCAGCCTGCGCATGAGTCACAATTTCATAGGTATAATAGGCGACAAATGGGCTTCGCTGCGCTGAGGGAGTTTGTGTCCCAACGRCCWTCACTGCGTCCAGAGGCAATGAACATGCTACTTGAGCTCACCACCCATCCTGACAAAATCACTCGCGGTGCGGCCATCAACACTGTGAAGCGGTGGATWCCCGAYGGACARCCCATGGCGGAYATGGTCCGCGACTTTGCCCTTCAGCTCTTGCGTCGGTTACAGTCGCGGCCCAAGACCGCSCAARCTGAWGAGTCAGGGGATTCGMAKGCTGAGGACTCTAMAGCTGAAGAGTCCAAAGCTGAGGATGCGGAGATGAAGGATGAGAGCCAGGAGGCTAAAMAGTCCACTCCACAACCTACTCCACAGCCAAACGGCACTGCCGACAGCAGYGACGAGAACATGGARGATGGRCAGCTGCCTCCAGAGGAGATCATCCAGACGCCGTACCTACCAGAGCAGCTYGAGCTTCCTGCGATCGACTCGCAGATTCTGCAGCACGTCGAACTGTTRTTCGCTCTRTCGACGAAGGTGCCCGAATTCCTCGACGAGTAAGRTCATYCKATTCTCYWYATATYRCYATYRCTCACAGGCASTCTAGRATCTTYGCYGCATATGGSGGGATGGACGTATCCGTACAAGAAACGATACAGCARCTCATCACYCCGCTAATCCGTGCGCTCGGRCCATCRCAYGGCAAGCTACTRACCTTACTCCGGACGTTCCCTCCTGGTGCCGAGTCCCTGGCCTTGCGCGTCCTCACTATCTTCACCGAGCACGGCCGACCCAGCGCACAGCTCGTCGCATTGGTCAAAAGCCTCGTCAACGAACGGGATCTMGACGCGCGSTTCCTCATCCCCATCATTGCTGAAATGGACAAGGTAAGGCCTACCCACTCCTTTCGTTTGCCATGTTCTATTGGAGTTGACCACCGCTACAGGCCGACATTCTTCGACATCTCCCACGAATCGTGTCGATCCTCAACGGCACGCCGGAACCGAAGTCCCTCGTTCGGTCRGTCTTCAGCTCCATCGTCACGGTCCCRCCAGAGACKTTCGGCAAGGTCACGTCCAACCTGCCGCGCGTGCGGCAGAGCGAGCTCTTGACGCCWGCCGAGCTCATGGTGCTTCTTCACCAATCTGAGAAGGAGATCGGGTTGAAGAGCGCGATWGAGGGTGAGTCGCTCGCATYTACGTGCRTACTTTGTGAAGGAAACCRATCAAYATGYGAYGYGCAGCTATTGGTATATGCTTCTCGATGACCGAGATCTTCCGCTCTGAGATTCTCGCCGTGGTGATGAACCAACTCGTCGACGAGCCCAATCTCCCTACTCTCTTCCTCCGCACAGTRAGTACCCTCACTYCACTGCTACTTTTGCAACAAATGAACGYTCTCCGCACAGGTCATCCAAGCGGTCACAACCTACCGCTCGCTGGTYGGCTTCGTCTCCACKACMCTCCTMTCTCGYCTCATMACGAAGAAGATMTGGACSAACCCGCCGCTMTGGGARGGCTTYATCCGGCTYGCGAAGCTCATCGCSCCTGCGAGCTTCGGCGCGCTCCTCCAGCTGCCCAAGGACCAGCTCCGCGAGCTCGTCGACAAGCARCCGAGCCTCAAGGCCGGCCTCCGCGAGCACGTCATGCGCAAGGGCACRAACAAGGCGCGCGTCGCGGGATATCTCGACATCTTCGGCGAGGACGACAGCGCGAACACGAGCAARGAGCAGACCCCGCCTGCTGCGCCTGCGCCGATGCCGGTCGATCCGCCAGCGGCGTCGTGAGCCGTCATAGTTASTKCATGCATGGACAAGTCGAKGAAGYGAGGATGGCGAGTGCTYGGACGGGTAGCAGGAGTAGATATGTATGTATGAGYTGTGCTTGCCCCGGCGTCCGTCACATTTGGTACGCAATGCGCCGTCGGCCTAGGGCYGTACGGGATTGGTGCGCATTTNTTCTTCRTTTCCTTCTAGTGTACAGTAGTAGTSAANCCCACGGCCGGTCGATGGAGCGTCCGACTGGCARCGGTTGCCCTTCCTCGGCACAGTACTCATTCGTGAGTAYRGCGGTCCMTTGGAGCACCGAAAACGACACYTCTCCCCTTCTCTCTTCCCCTCTCTTGCATTAGGTACAGTAGGTAGTACAGTCACCGTAGCGCAACCCTTTCTTCCCATGTAAGTCTACCCCAAGCCAATTCCCAGGCAGCAACAACCTTGCAGGGCGATGGACAGGCGGCGGTCGAATTGCAACGCGCAGCGTAGCTAGGTGGTAGTAGGACGTAGTATACAGCCAAGGACTCAGGCGTACAAGGCCTCGATTCCCCGGGTCTCCGCATTTGGAGGGTCGTGGTTATGTGGCGTCCATGGTAAGGAGGCCGTCGCCGAGTTCAAAGGTGGGCGGGTTCTCGGCGAGCTCCATGCTCGTGAGCAACGTCTCGATATCGGGCGTGGCGACAAAGCGGCGATTGACCTCGCCGAGGACGCAGAGCCGCTTGTGTTCGTGATCGACGTAGACGGCGTGTTGCAGGAAGGACGGCTGTGTCGCGGCRGTGACCTGTGTNNNGGTAGGTAGATAGGAGTCAGTACTTGTGGAYCATTTTCRATAGGTAGAGWCACTGTAAMCTGNTNNTGRTGATACGTACGTCCATGACAATCCCRTTGCCCATRCGCAGYTTGACCGCACCRCTCTCGTAAATTTCGAGCTGRCCGACAACGCCATCAACCTTAGGCTGCTCCGACSCCTTGTCAGACGCCSCAGGYRCWYYTGCAGCGGCTGGTGCTGCMGCAGCCGGTGCYGGAGGYTTYGTGTCCTCRGCGAAGGTGACCTTCTTGCCGGCTTCYTCGCCAGGGACGCCTTCTTCTTTCGCTTTCCCCTTGAGYGCRGCRTTTTCGGRYTCGGGAGCTTGGAATACCGGGAATGGCCTRGGGAATTGGAAGAAGTACAGTCGTTCYTGTCGTATGTCCGACTCCTGTATATGCTGTGAATGAGTGATAGGGTYWNNGAGGAYGARCARATGGTTGATWNACGAACCTCATCGGCTTCTTGTTGTGTTTGTGCAAAGTCATCGATGATRTCCTCGAGCTCCTCCTCTTCTTCRCTCTCGCTGAGGTCRACGGCGTTCGCCATATTGACCTGCTCTTCTTCTGGYGTTTGTGACCTATCGACGTCYATRGCATCYCCTGARGCAACYCCTGTTCYCSCSTGTYAGACNTCACTSSAATGAWNCKAASYAWMCATAGGTTSCAGCGTAGAGGSAKNNNACCTTTGCCCTTRCCCTCCTCCTTYTCTTCCTTCTTCACYTTCGCGCCCTTCTTCTTCTTGCCCGTCTCCCGCTCYTTCCGCAAGCTCTCKGGCGCCATCCAGTCCATCTGGCGCACATTCTCCATRTCCACRATYTCCACGCCCTCATCTGGRTCWGAATACGCGTCYTCCTCTGGGGTCTCGCTCTTCGCCAGYCCACCCGCCGCGTCTCGTTCCCGTTTAAGCGACGGCGCCGTCGTCTGCGTGAGTCCTGCACCGAGGCGCGTGGCGCCTCCTGGACCCTGCGGGACGATGGGTGCAAAGTTCGAGCGCGGGGCRGTCCGTCTGGCGGACGTGCCTGCGAGCGCGGGGCCCATCGCGAAGGGKCCYGACGCGGTCATCTCGACAGGCGGTGGACGCGGAGCKGCACCTCGGCCTTCGCCCCTCCCGCGGCCACGTCCRCGSTCKCCACCTCTTCCACGATCKGYACCTCTGCCACGTCCGCGRCCGCGCTCGGAGGGTGTGGAGGRGGCAGGTTCTTCCTTCGGAGGGTGCGCGTGAGCGGGTGATGTCTAYTAGGAGTGCATGCTAGGTCGGACAGACCTTCTTAACTTCTCTATAACATGGAAGGCAAATCAACGAGAGATTTCGTGGGGTATTKGATAGGACACTCACTCCTTGACGCGTCTCGAGGGCAGGGTGGGGACGAACTTGAGCTTCTGTGTGCCGAGGCGAGTCACGTCGCCCTGCTTCTTGGCGAGGCTCGCGATGGCTTTTGGTGGGTTCGAGCCCGAGCCCGAGCCTGAACCTGAGCCGGATGCTCCTGAGTTCGCAGCCGGCTGGTCAGACATGGAGGTAGTGGTGGTCGAGTGCAAGGCGGAGTGCNTGTGGCTGAANGNNGGCTATGGAACGTCGATCAGCSAATGGACCAATCAGGGAAGAGGCCCGYCCAGATGCAGATAACAGAAAACTTTGRGAGGCGATCAACGATGAGGACGATCTGTCCAATGGGTGGCAAGAGAGATCATCTTATCCRTTACAACTCGATGCTTATCCGCCCGTAGTCGTCTAGCCGCGCCCATTACAACYMGCCNTTCGCAATTCTAATACCGGCCTCCTCTCGTCTTCCTCTCCCTTCTCTCTCCATCCCTATCYRCYCTATCCGTNNCTCCTTKYCCTMTYNNCTWGACCGCGACGACGCGYGCAGAWACGATGGCCACGACGACGCAAGAGCCCGAGCACCTCCGCGTCACGTACAACGACGTGCACAACCTCATCCGCGAGAGCGCGAAGAAGATCGCCGAGTTCAAGCCGGACATGCTCATCGCTATTGGTACGTCTCCCGCACTTCCGCTCTCTCGGTTCGCAATTCTTACTGGCCTGTGACTTGCATCGCGCAGGTGGAGGGCAAGTATACCGCTCTCAGCTGTCTTTGTGTGATGAGGACTGTGCTTGACGCTTCCGATGCAGCGGTTTCTTCCCCGCGCGCGTCCTSGTGCGTCTMCCCTSGCCTCCTGCCTCTGCAGAGTCTACCGCAGTGTCTGATAGAGCTGACCGTGGGTCTTTCGTCCCATAGCGCACCTTYTTGAAGAACCCGGAGAGGAAGGGCAACATCCCGATCCATGCCATCGGYCTCTCCCTGTACGAGTCTCTCCCGGGCATGACCGCGGAGCAGATTGGTGCGGAAGTGATCCGTACYCAATGGCTGTGAGCACCCTTCATACACTCATAGTGCGAGCATGTCYGARGTTTCGCTACTTGTGCAGAGGACCTGAGTCTGGCAAGATCCTCCTCGGCCGGAGAGCACTCATCGTGGTGAGTGGYGTCGATCCCTCCGCCATCCGCGTTYGCGCGTGATTCAAACCGAATGCCYCCGRTGCGGCTATGTTTGTCCAGGACGAAGTGGATGACTCGCGGAAGACGCTCCAGTAAGCCTTCGTTTCTATCGCACCTTMTTGGGCGTTATACTTGTTCTTCCCGAYGGACGCTYATGCCTGCGGCACCTGCGCAGCTAYGCCGTGACYGAGCTGAAGAAGGACGTCGAGCGCGAGCTCGCGCTGCTCCCTGAGTCAGAGCGCGAGGCGAAGCGRACGCAATTYGCGGTCTTCGTCGTGCACAACAAGCTGAAGCCCAAGCTGGCGGAGCTTCCTGCGGACATGCCGTACGTAYCACCACCACCCTCGAAACGGATTTCYYGCGGGCGCGTTCTAACCATTATCGRCGGGCTGCGGCGATAGGTACTACGCCGGRGACGAGATCGAGGACGTCTGGTGAGATTGTTGATCTGCAGCTATTCCTGGCGRGCGTTCTCACCGAGATCTTATCTGCGTCCATGTCTACTCATTCAGGCTCGACTACCCTTGGGAAGCCCAGTACGTGTCTAATAGCTTGTGCTACTCATGGCTGCTGCCGTYGTTCGCACGCAGGAGTAGCGTGAGTTGTGCGGATGGCTGACGAGATGTTCGTCAGGGATATCGAGGAGCACGACCGCCTGGCTGAAGAGGCCAAGGCGAAGAAGAGTGCAGAGGCTGCGCAACAGCAAGCCTGAAGCCGATCTCCTCCTGCTCGTCTGACCATTGCGGCGTCGCCGGAGGCGTATGGATTGCGCGTCGTATCGGCCGAGGTTACGAGAGGTGCGGCCGCAGCGGGCGGCGTGGTGGTGGAGAAGGAGAAGCATGACCCAAAAGGCTGCGTTGTATAGTAAGCCGTGATGTAGAACGCCACATGAGCTCGGAGGGCAGGTGGTATGAGTAGTGTACTAATGATAGAGAAGAAAATGCGAATGTTTGACTAGACAAGTCCAGTGTCTGCGATAGGAGGAGAGTGTCTGAGCGGGACGTCGGCCGAAGATGATTGGCCGGGAGAGAGGRCGGACTGGGATTGGCTGGGACGGAGAGGGTGTGACTATGAGTGGCTGATTCACAGCGAGCACTCAGAACACACACACAAGCCAAAAGCTGACCTCTCCCTGCGACTGTCGGCTCTCCTCCCCTTGCCACGCACCTCCGTCCTTTTCTCAGCCTCAGCCCCCCTCAGGCCCCCCGTGTGCTGCCCTGCCCAGCGCTCGCCAGTGCCGTCCTATATAGCCCCGAGCCCCTCCCAAGCTCGCATCCGACGCCAGGTCAGCGCTCTCACCCTCTCCCGTAAACCCCCGCGCTCTTTCCGTGTTCCACGACGTCGACGAGCACATCGACGGCGACGCCAACGYTSCTCTAGCTATTTCCGCTTCRAGATCTTGCTAGCCCGCTTAATCGCCACAGCGTGTCTTGATTGCAATGGAGGTCRTCGAGGAAATCGAGTACGAGGGTCTTTCGCCCAACGCGGGCCTTGGAGTGCGTCTCTTTCGCWTGCGCGTACGCGGCGTCCTGGCGTAATTTGCTGACTGGATGTGGTGCAGGTCAACATGGCAGCAGGTGCTCTTGTAAGTTTCGAGGGAACCGTACAGCATAAGAAAGGAGACTGAAAGACGTCGCGTGTAGGCTGGAATCACAGAGCACGCTGTGATGTTCCCAGTAGACAGCATTAAAGTACGTTTTCTAATCTCAATCGCAGTCGTTTGCCGCGAATTTCTGCAGAAGACTGACGTGCACGCGATTTCCCACCTCGACCCGTCCTACCGCGCATCTCCTCGCTCGTCACTCAGACGCGTATGCAAGTATTCGCGACCTCGCCCGCGGCGGTGTACACTGGTGTCGGGAACGCCTTCACGCGGATATCGTCCACGGAGGGCATGCGCGCGCTCTGGCGCGGCGTRTCGTCCGTCATCATGGGTGCCGGCCCCGCGCACGCCGTGCACTTCGGCGCGTACGAGCTTGTGAAGGAGTTCGCGGGTGGCAACGTCGAGGGCGCGAGCAACCAGTGGATAGCGACGTGTACGTANCNCTNCGCA